>JAYMSV010002605.1:0-10887 GCA_036897745.1 Erodium moschatum
TCCGTGACCTCGGTAACCGGCCGCTCCTACCGGCGGCCAACACTGGCCAGACAAGAGGAGTCACCACAAGACAGATCTACAGTCAGAAAGACTAGATCTAGAGCCGAAACCGTGTGGGATGAGACGAGAACAACAAGGTATGAGTGTAGATTATCCCGGAACGAAAAGAGTCGAGAGCTTCGGCCATGAGTGGACGGCAAACGAACCTAGAAGGAAACAATCTGGAGAAGAAGAAGGGGGAAAGGAGCTTACACGGGGTTGATAAAGGCTGCTTCCGCCGGAAACTTCCAAGGCTAGAGAGTCGTGGCCTTCACCGACGAAGGGGAGGGACGACGACGGGTAAAAATGGGAAGCTAGGGATTGACTTCTTGAGAGAGAAAAAAGGGGACAATATGTTGAGCCCAGGTCATTGGGCAACTGCATCGATAACATATCTTTAGTTATACAGTGTTATTCGGTAATAGATCTTAAACGACCGACTACTTATTAAATTTTTGAAATCCTTTTCTACCCGAGGCCTTACGCAGTAATTTAACTAGCTTAAAATTTAAACGCATCCTACCAAAAACCTTCTGCAGTATTCTTACACGTGCATCTAATCACTAACAGTCATCCCTGTTCCTCCCTTAAGCGCATACCGAACTATTCTCTACTCGAAAAATACTAGAGGTGTTTGGATTCAAGCTCTTTCATTTATAAATCTGACCTGGAGTCCACGTGTCCACCAACAGCACTATAATCTTAGAGTTAAGAGTGACAAGAGCAAAAACTAATGGGACCTGAGGTGGGTGGGTGTTAGCTATAGGCCAGCTTCTTAAAGCTTCAATAAATTGCAAATATGTATTGGAATTAGAAACCAACTAATTATATATAAAATGGTGATTGCTTAAATGATGACATGGACATTCTTGTCCCTATTGTTATACAAGGATAGATTTTATAGGTGGCCAATCATATTGCTTTCACCAATAGATGACATTTCCACATCAACTTCACAACTACATGTTTAGACAACTTTCATCTCTCTCTTCTTTCATTTTCTTCTTTTTGTTTTGATGTCTCACGGTTCAAAGCTTGTAAACTTATTTATAATCTTTTGTAATTATATATATATATTGATTTAGATTTTAACATAATATCCATACTTCAACTTCAAGTCTTTTGATTTTCTCGGATCACTTTTCGTGATTGTCATCTTTAAATTTGAATCTCTCTATTAATAAATTGTTATATCAACCTAAACGGATGTGCACCCATGGAAAGCAGTCTGGGATGTGCTTTTGTGCAGCCAAGATTGTTTGCTCCCACCTTTTGGGTTTCTGCTTTTCTCATCCCTTTGCCCTAATTTAAGAGGATGAAATCGAGAAACAAAAAAAAAATGACAAGGTTATGAATGGTGAGGAAAGACCAACCTTTTCTCAACTTTATTTTGTTAAAAAGCACATTGTATACAATTTTTTGCTGTGAACTTGGTTAAACTCATCCTTGGGTATTGGAGTGTATCAAACTCTTGTTCCAATAAGTTCGATTTGGAAACTCTAAGAAAATTTGTTGATACATGTTTTGGTTGAAAACATAGAATTTAGAGCATCCACAGTCCTCTCAGCCGGCGCTGGCTGAGAGGGGCTGGTGGAGAGAATAAAAAAACAATATTTTTGATGATAAGCCAGCAAAAAAAATTACTACCCTACAATGCTAAAGTGGTAAGTGGTGGCTGGGAGGGCTTTTTTCTTCACATTTTGCTCTCAGTCGGCGCGCTCTGCCAATCGTCGCTGCTCCCCGCCAACGTCCTCCCAGCCTTCTCTCCATCGACGCATCCTCCTAATCAGCGTCTCTCAGCCAGCTCCCAGCCAAGGGTTGTGGATGCTCTTAAAAACTTATCTGGAAATGTTTTTACCCCAACATACCATTATCATTTTAACTTGGGTTTGCGTGGTTCATTAAGTTTCAAGTTCTGGTGTTGCATGATTATATCACAAGGCCTTCGAAAATTGTTGTTCATTTCCCAAATGATCCATCTATGAGAAGGGGTTTTAATAATCTTTTTAGTAATTTCGTTTCCATTTCTATGTTGAAAACTTTAACCTGACCTATTCTAATATGAGTAAAACAAACTTATAGTTGAGATTCGGCTACCTATGGAAAATGTATTATTAGCTTTTTGCATATAGATGGAATCAATAGAAAAGAAAATTTTCTTATGGTACACCAGACCAAACTTCTCCTGTGTAAGTGTATCATCCTAATGCTCCCAATGTAAAAAACAATTGCCATTTCCATTTAGGTTTAATTTGGTTGTGAAAAATCTATCTTGTAGCTCCTACTCTATTGTTCAACTCTGCAATAACAGCGTATCATACTTTTGAAGCTCATGCTCACATTACATATTGCACGCAGTCTGAACATTTTTGCAATTAATCCGTTTTCTTAAAAGAAGCTGAACATGTATTTTTAAAATAACAATTTTAAAAGTAGGAAACTTGTTTTGAAACGAATGGAATGTTTTATTCATGATGATGCATAAAAAGTCATTGACATAGAAGGATGTCCCTACGAAGTTCTAACATAACAATAGGGTATCTGTATCCGAAATGGACTACCTAAAATGCTGAGTTTAATGGCAAAGCCTCTGATGCATATGAATATGTTTTGCAGAAACAGAGAGAGACCAATACATTTTACATACCTCTTTGATGCACTCTGGAAGCTGATTCCTCATTCATCTCTACCCAGCATATATTTCGAAAATTAGTGGTACAAACAAGAAAAGGAGTGAGGAATCGAGAGAAATACAAAATGAAAGGGAGAAAAAGATGATGAAAGCAAAAGTCAAAACAAGGAAAGCTAGATTAGATTACCATTCAGTAGTGTCACCAAAGGCGTAAGGTAGATTACCCGAATGAGCACATAAGGGAGATTACCATTCAGTAGTGTCACCAAAGGCGTAAGGTAGATTACCCGAATGAGCACATAAGGTAGATTACCATTCAGTAGTGTCACCAAAGGCCTAGCATGTGAAAGCAGCAGGGAACATGCAGCCAAACATAACTTGCCCACCTCCCCTCTCTCTACTCATAAGCCTTCAATCACTTATAAACCAATCAATCGGACAATAGAACAGATTTACAATGAGGATTGCTTGGTCGGCAAGTCATCCTTGGCTGCACGAACACTCTCTGCCTCTGCAAGCAAGGCAATTTGATGAGAAGACAGACTTAAATATATACACACACATGGTCCGATACTGTCTAGCTTGGAATGATGGATGGATATGGACAAAACATGTTCTTACAGTAGGAGGAACAAAGAGAAGGGTTTGTGCTAACATTTGACAAGAGAAGAGAGATCAAGAGTCATCACTCAATCCCCTTACATATATAGGGTGCAAGAAGAGGAGAATTTCATGCACACAAAAGATATGACTCAAGAAAAAGTATTGTTATTTATGAGTTCTCTTTCATGTGATTACATAAGATAAACGGTTAGATGGAGGGCATAGCAAGATATCAAGCGATCACTAAATTCACGATCTTTCAATGTGGGCCACTTTAATGCTTCCCTTCACGATTCATGTGCAAGCACGACAATGCGTAGATCAAGAATATATGAACGGAGAGAGATCACAAAAGATCATAGTCCCAACATTAAACTAAACTCTGATACTATGTAAACTTACTTTAACCCCCAAACTAAATCTATTAAGTGATAGACCCAACTACTATATATCGAACAATTGCTAAATCCATGTTTGATCTCATTCCTATATATCTAAAAATGGGATGGGGTATCTTGTGTAAGCTCAGAAGACTTGACAAGTTATTTTTTAGGGGAAAACATGCATATTTAGTTATTTACTACATTAGAAGACCAACAATAAAAGGACAAAGGATGTTTGTGAGTGTGTGTACCTTCACTTAACACCAAATATTCGTTAATTCATCATTTTGGCTGGACAAAATATATAACTTACTTTACTGATTGCATTCCAATGAAATGAGTTGTTTATACTTATCTAAAGACCACCCAGCTACTTTGGAACTATAAACATGAAAAAGATATTGAATTTGTAATCTATCTCTACAACTACACCAAAGGCCATCATGGCCACAATATCCGCAACAGCAAGCTAACCAATGAATATATTGGGACATGAACCCTAGTCACCATGTTAAATATCTACTAAACATTGACCACAATACTGACCTCAAAGATATGCATATACATACACATGCAAAGACAAAGGAGGTGATTTTCTTTACAGTACTGGATAATAAAATATGGTCCCCGCATTCTGGACTCTGCCAGCCAAAAAATATTTATCATCAGACATGATATTGAGATTCAGACAAGAGGTGTAATACCTGTGTACGGGCCTGCCTCACTACAGGTCAAAGAGCCACACCATTATTGATCCTTTGCCATTACTTGTTACAGCTTTCTCTATTTCCTGCCTTACCCCACTTCAATTTGTTCTCAACCTCCTTTCTGGGTCCCTTTGATGATTCTATGCAAACCAACTTCATAACGCAATCCACGTTCATAAACTCACTACTAATATTACCAGAAGTTTTGTATGTATACTAGTTAAGAGTGCCAACTGATTGTACAGCAAGAGAATTTATGAGTCACTGCCCTGTTATTTGCAGTCGCAGATCCTCCTCGGGACCTAGATGGTATGAATGACAAACAAATCAACACTGCAATTGATAGTAATCGAGTTCTCCATTATTTGGAATGCGAATGAGCATCATAAGACACCCTTAAATGAGTGAGCAAATACTACAATTTAATATCTGGGCCGATTGGGAATATATGCAACAAAACCATTGATATCTTATGCTACTGCCTGGGGGACAGAAGATCAACCACCATTGACAGGACACCATCTTGGGCATTAAAAGATCAGGAGTCCTGGGGTGCCTCAAATCTTGATGGGGTGTCGATACCCATCATACAGCAAAGGCCTGATATCAAGATTATCAGCAAAACCAGCGCCTGAAGAAGAATGCAAGCAGCGTCAAGATCAGAACTTTACACCTCATCAAGTTAGGATTAAACATACTAGAACCAAATGGTATTGAGCCCAAGTCTTGATACATTTAAATATTTGCTGATAAAAAAACATACTAGAACCTAAAACGATAAGCTAGACAGACCAAACAGCTTCATATATTCCCATCCATATAACCAAATGCAATTTGCAGTTCTTAAATAATAACCAATGGATATACACAACCGTCATTATTTCCGCATTTAAATGCTTGAATTGCACAATCATTGCGCAATGCTGGTTCCGAATAAACTCCTTAAAAAGAAAACCTAATGAAGCTTATTACAGGTAAAAAGCCTGACAGGGCAACTTCCTAGTTCACAGCTTGGATCAGTTTTCCGTGATTTTTATCTCATAAGACAGATGAAGCTTAGAGAAAATAGGGATAGAGGAGAGTGCAGGCGATAAAAGTTTCATTTATTTAAATAAGCTGTAATAATCAGCAGTTCTCACAAAAAAGAAAACATTATAAATAGCAATGTTAATAGAAGAAAAATTTATCATTGGGATTTTCAAAAGCTTGAACCAAATGTAAGATGCAGAAGTACTATCTTCACCATTTCCATCTAGATAAACCAGTAAACCATAAATTTTTGAAAGTGGTTGAAGAGCAAAAAAGGAAATCAAGCTGAACTGTAACAACAATGAAGTAATAAGCAAATGTTGCAATAAATTAACCGATTTCCAGAACATGTTACTTGAAATGAACCAGTCAGGACTTGAACTCTAGTCACAAACGCTATAAATAATGATGTTAATGGAGGCGAAGATTATCACTGAGATTTCCAACACCTTGAACCAAATGTAAGACGCAGAAGTACTATCTTCACCATTTTGTGTAGATAAACCACTAAACCATAAATGTTTGAAAGCCTTTGAAGAGCAAAAAAGGAAATCAAGCCGAACTGTGATGACAATGAGGTAATAAGCAAATGCTGCAATACATTAACCGATTTTCACAACATGTTAGTGTCAGGTTTATTCTGTATCTTTTTACTACGAAAAATGAGATACACTAAAGCATTGCAGCTGATTCATGTCCACTACTCTACAGAAAAAAGAAGAACATGAGCCATTATAAATCAAGGAATGACATGCATACAGTTGACATACTTCAGATGCAAGTGGGAGAGTTAATAGTTACTTGTAACACATGATTGAGAAACTGGGAACCCTGCCTAACACAATTGACTATATAATTAAGTCAACCATGATGACCACTGTAGTCTACTGGTTGAGCGATATGATTAAGCTACATAAAGCAAAACACTTCCCAAATGCATGGTTAAATGACAGTGAAAGATGGTAAGATCACTATGCAACAGAAGACAAATACACCATAACTGGATGTTAAACCTAAAGGGGGCAAATAACTTACCACAAGAAGTCCTTCCAGAAGGGATGATTTAATCTGGCAAAGTTCATCACATGCCGTAGAATTATTTGAGTTATTTCCTAAGGTACCTTCACCAAGAAACCTTGCTAGATCCTTATGGGAAGGATACTGAACCGATCTATGGGGATCTGACACATAGAGAACTTCATATTTTGCACCTGACTCCTCCACATTACTTAAAAGACCAGAGAAAACTTCACCTGCATATTTAATGCAAATTGTCTCCCCATTACCATCTCCGAAAGCAAAAAAACTAAAGATAGCAGTAAAATGTTCTAAAATAAATCATATCATCTTATATCAATGTATATCATTTTCATGTTACATACTTTCAGAATGTGAAAGGCCAACTTCTTTCATAGGAGAGCCTCCATGGCAGACCACAATCAAATCTGTTTGCCCGTTTGATCTCTTTTCCATCCTTGAAGTCATATAATCCTTTACATTTTTAAGGTAAAAAATATCATCAGACATGGACCGTGATCTTTCATGTTTTATAGTCATTAAAATACCAAAGATAACTTACTTGGATAGACTGGAGGTCAGAAAGTTTTTGGAAATTTCCGCCCTCCAAAGAGCATGACTCCAGGAAAGCCACATTATAAGTCCCCAAGTCATGCCTGCAAGTTTCTGTAAACTCTGAAACCAAGGAAGTTTCCATTGACTCATCTTCTGAAGGAGCAATGTATGGGAATGCCATGGAAAACTTGGACCTGGTGAAGGAGGCCTATAGAAAGATAATAATGATTAGTTATTCATGGAGTTAACTTTCTATCCTGAAATCAAATCAAACCCAGGTGGGAAAAGTCTAAATACCTTTAGTAAGTCAACAAGAGCTGGATCTGCATGTTTGTTTGCAGAGATTTCCGAAGATCGCAACTAGAGGTGACAGATTATGAATCAGATAAAATAATATAATCATTAATACAAGAGCTGTAGTTTCCTCTCTCTGTTTTCTTAAATTAGAAAGGCTTGCCGCTTGCAGTATATTATATCATCTATATAACATCTCAAACTTTAAATTTAACTTTGGTTCACAAGAGAATAACAGCCTGAACAAGCAGAAGATAACCACTACACACTTTGCTTCTGGAAAATTAATACACTTCCAAAAGATACAGAAACTAAGTAGTTTGAAAAAATAAATAAGGGTTAATTTCTAAAAGTTACCCTTATGTATTGTCCACATGCAAAAAACTACCTTATGTATTGTCCACACTTTTAAACTACCCTATCTTTTGACCACAGTCGTTTACTGCAACATTTGGAATATTCCGTTAAAATTTTGGAACATTCCGTTATAATTAGGGACTTGGACAATACATAAGGGTAGTTTTCACACGTGGACAATATATAAGGGTAGTAATTTTGTTGAAAAAACTAACAGACGGCTGTGGTCAAAAGATAGGGTAGTTTTGACAATTAACCCAATAAAAAACTATAATTAGTTTGGATTTTTTATCAAAACACTGCCTGAACTTAGGCTGAAAAAACAAACGATGGACTAAACTTTCAGAAGTGGCAGATCAGTGGTTTGACTTTTCAAAAAGCAACAAACTAGTGATATTGTCATCTATTCATGTCAACTTAAATCGTGAAGTTGACAACATGATAAGTTTGAGGCTGGTTGATAAATTTTAAAATTAAACTATCTGGGTAACAAATACTTATGATTTGCATGTGGTAAAACTGTTAAAAGTTTCCATTGACAACTATTTTCCGAAGTTGAATTTATTTTTTATTCGTTAACATCAATTTAAGCATTCAAGTTTCATCAATGACTACTTTTAAGTTAAAAACATAACATCAAATTATTTAGAGCATCATGAAACTAACACTCCAGCTAACGAGAGTGGATGACTATTACTAGTTTGTCACTTTCTAAAAATTCAGCTACTAGTTTGGTACTCTTCAAAAATTGACCACTAGTTTGGTACTCTTCAAAGTTCAATAACGATTTTATTTTTCTAAGCCAAATTTCAGCCACCTTTTTGATATAAAGCCCAATTAATTTCTTGCAAGCATGCTATATATATAAAACAGCTAAGAATTCAATCAAGAGTAGTATCACACATTAATAGTACTACCCTAATATGAAAGATTCACAAAGATAAATTTAAAATTATTCAATTTGCAAGAAAAAATGTTAGAAGAATATGTATTAATTAATGATCTGCATTAATAGGTCACGAATATGTACCTCGCTACCCACAAAGACAAGTGCCAAATCCGCTGATTGCCGAAGTTTCTTCGTTGAGCACTAAAAATGGAAAGTAACTAGTCAATACAATATTTGAAAATCATTAAGTAGAAAACAGCAGAAACTTATGAGGCGAGATTTGTAAGACTTGTAACTTTCTAAAACTGCAATGGAAAGCCAATTACCAGTAAGTTTGACCAGCCACCTTCAGACAAAACAAACTTTGCTAATTCTTTCGGAGAAACAGTCTGATAATTAACAGCGTCCTTCATTCTACTACTTGAAATCCTATCATGATAAAAATAAGATACTGATTTGTCATGCCAATACACTAAAAACTATGTTCAGAAATTAATAAAAATGGTGAATTACATCAATGAGAGGCATCTAAAGTTATCTTGCATGACATATACAGTGGAAAACACCGAGAAGGATAATGTACAAACTAGTTACATTAAGGGTCCGGTAAGAAAATCAGTAATTAGCTTCCACAAGAGGAAGGGGAAGTGTCGAAGATACCTCAGGAGTTTCAGAAAGAAATCAGCTGACCAACTTCACATCACAATAATTTGTTAACTGTAACTAAAAATAACTTTTATGCCTTACCAGTTACCACACAATTTATTCCCCAAAAAAGTTCAAAATCCAACCTCAACCAAAGTTGGTGATTACAACCCCCTTACAGCAGTATATAATATTTTCTTTGAGTGTTACATGAAATACCCGCTATTACACAACAAATGAGTGTGCTTATGCAACTGCAACAAAACAGATGCTGATATCGATAGAGTTTCATGCCTTGGACATTATCACTTATTTTTAATAAGTTGCAAAATAGATGTCGAAGATATGCAATGAAATAAAATACCCATCCAAATTGATATTTGACCTTGATTAAACTTAAAATAATAGAGTTTCTACCTCAGCCTTAAGTGTAAGACCATGGAAATGGAAAATTTAAATGTTCGACAAATGTACCTTCAATCGACATTCCAAAACAAAACATAGCTAAGCATCATACAATCCAAAAAAACATCTATCGATAAGTAAAATTTGCTTTGGATTCTAAACATCGCAAAGAGTGAATCACTATGTACACCACAAGAGACCAACTACCAGTTGCCCAAATGCGCTAGAACGCTTCAAATGACTTGAGCTCCAAATAAATAAAAATTCACCAATCATTACCAGCAACCTATATCTTCTATTGACATTATCAAAATTGAACACCATTGGGAAAAGGAGAGGAAATAATCATACCCATCACTGTGAGGTGACCACAGAAACCCAGGCACGGTGGACGGCAAGGCCAGCCCACAGGGAGTTAGAGCTGAAACAAGCAAAGCTGCTGCCGTCAGTGCCACTAGAGTGACCTTCTTCATCATTTCGCACCTATACCAAAAACTGTTGCAGAAACAACACAAGTCCATAAAAGCCAGAAGACATATCCCAAGCTCAAAATTAAGAGAAACAAGATCAAACAAAACAACAAGCATGTGACAATTGCACGATGATCCATAAATCGAGTGGCTCATTACTCTGAAGTAATCGGAATTGAAATCAACCAATTCAAAAACCACGTCAGATGAAGAACCCTGATGGTAAATCGATCTCTCAGCAAAGTAATTGAACACAACGGTGGATTCAAATCTATGGAAACTCACCGGAAGATAAATCGGAGAGACGATTCGGATGAGGAGATGAATTTTCCCCAAATTGGATGTGGTTGGATCTCAAAGCTGAAGCAAAAATGAGTGAAGTCGAGAAGAGCCAAACTGAGACAGAAGCTGTTGGTGGTGAACTGGCGCTAACGGACACGGCCAGGTCCGCGTGTATTGCTGTGAAACTACGTCGTTCTAAGGCAGATACCGATGGAACGAGATCAATATGTATATGGGCCCAGTGTCAACTTTGTAGTTAGGGAAGGCAGAACACACTATTCTTACACTTCCAATCCGACAGAGACGAACGAAGCAGGAAATTTCCGGGTTTGGATACTAAGATTTGGCACTTTTAGTCGGGACAAAAACAGAATGAATTTGCTTCTCTTCATGATATATATAGACACTATCTAAGATCATGTACACCGCACTGAACCAGCGCGCGTATCACTGATCTGAACCAGTCAACGCACCAACAGATCGCGCGGTGTGGAAGCGCTGGTTCGCGCAACAACGAATCAGATCCGTTTTCCACCGGATCGATCAGCGAACCCACGACCCGTTTCCTGGTCCTGGGTCG
>JAYMSV010002606.1:0-10886 GCA_036897745.1 Erodium moschatum
GTTTAACACCCCAAAATTTATTAGTAACAATCATCTACCCCGCCCTAACGTTTAGTAACATCGTTGGTACCTCTCATCCACTTTTCCATCTGTTCATTGTTCATTTTTTCTAAAATTTCGAAAATACCATTACTTTTATAATTAATTCATAATTAATTTCTTTTTCCTTTTTTTAATATTTTTGTATGTTTCGTTTTTATAATAAGATTTCATTTTTATATCAAAATATAATTTTTTTAAAATATTTATAAATCTCATTTTTTATATCAGATATTTAGTTTATAAATATGATTTTTTTATAAATGAAATTAATCATTTAAATATTATTTTACTTCCCAAATTCACTTGGATCATTATATTTTGTCGTCTCCTTCCCAAATCAATATGTGAAGACCATATCTACCTAAAAAAAATGTGAAGACCAGATTTATTTTTGACGCAAGGGGCAGAGATTGTCGTTGGTCCCACCGAAGAAGACGAAGGCTTGATCCCTTCCCCGACGAGCTCCCTTGGCCGGAGCTGTTGGCCTATCTCCCACGTCGTTGGATCTGCTCCGGTTTTTTCGTCTTCTGCCGGAGCTCGGAATATATCGATCCCCTCCCACGACTCCGGCACAGAGTTGCTCGCGCGAGCGCATCCTTGGGAGATTCGCTCTTTCCAGCTCCGCCTGCCACTGTCCGAGGGAATTGAGGATTGGGGGTTTCTTTTTCCTTTTTTTTAATCTCTGCTCATCTCTCCTTTCATATTCTTCTTCTTCTTCATTTCTAGGTTGATTTGTGCAAGGGACTGTATATTTTTTATGGGTTTGATTTGGATTTGTGTATCAGAGAGAATGCAGTGGATTATGGGTGAAGGAGGAGGACTTTATTTTCTACGAAGACTGATTTTTTAATTAAAAATATGACATTTATAAAATGAAAAATGATTTTTGAAAATAAAACTGAAATTTTGAAACATTTTAATTTTTGAATTATTAGATTAAAAAAATATTTGAAAATGGTATGAGGGTGTAAATCTAGATAACAATTGAGGTTAGTTTTGTCATTTTACAAAAAAATTAACAGCCATGGATGGAAAGGGGGAACATCATTACTAATGGTTAGTTCGGGGTAGGTTACTGTTACGAATGAACTTTGGGGTATTAATCCGTTAAACGCGCATAGTTCGGGGTATGTTAACGTAATTTACCCTAGATAAAATGATATGGTTAGTTGGTTACAAATTTTCTGATCTCAGTTCAATTAAATATTAAACGGCATATTTAATTACTATTTAGACTCGGAAGTTTTATTGGGCTTTATAACTTTCTCGGTTTGTAACCGTCAATTCAAGTAAGTGTATTTAATGCTTGTATATTGAATGAATTGGAATGTAATATAGGTGCGTATTTATAACACATAGATGGGTGAGTCCTATACACATTGGACTCTATCACAGCACATGATTAATACAATCTGATAACCACAACACATGATAAACACAATGTGGAGATAATCATCAAGGATAATGATTATCATACTAACTAGGATAAGCTTGAATTAGTTGAGCTGATACGCCCCCACAAGCTAAAGGTAGAGTGGAGTGAAGTCGAAGCTTGTCACCAAACTTACCAAACAAAGGACGCGGGAGTGGTTTGGTGAGAACATCCGCCGACTGATCAGCAGAAGCCAAAGGAGACACAGTCATTGCCCGTTGGAGAACTAATTGACGGACGAAGTGAAAATCAACTTCAACATGTCTTGTGCGAGCTATAAACGCAGGGTTTATGGAGAGGTAAACAACCCCCACATTATCACACCAAATGTGGGGTGGCCATGTGAGAGTAATAACAAGCTCAGTTAACAGGCACTTGAGCCAACGAAGCTCAACACAAACATCATCCAGAACCTTGAACTCCTACTTTGTGGAGGAATGAGCCACTGCTTTTTGCTTGCGTGACTCCACGTAATAAAGTTGGGACCCAAATACACAAGGAAGCCACATGTGGAACGACAGTCATCAGGGCAACCAGCCCAGTCTGCATAACTAAACGACGTAAGTGTGGGTAAGGGATGTCGGACAATGAGTAAGCCATCAGTAATCGTTCCCTGAAGATACCGGAGAACACATTTTAAGTGCTTTAAGGTGACCTGTCATCAGGTTGTGCATGAACTGACACGACTTGGTCACAAAGGATAGATCCGGACGAGTCAAGGTGGCATATTGCAGGCTGCCACATAACTTGTGATATAAGGCACCCTTAGATACAGACAACGAGGACCCAGATTCCTTGGTGAGGGTTTCTTTGGCACATAGAGGATTTGGACAATGCTTACACGTTGTCATGCTAGCAAGGTGAATGATCTCTCAGAAATATTGTTTGTTGGGAGAGAACAAGGCCCTGAGCACAAGGAAGAACATGTATACCAAGAAAATAACTCAACCAGCCAAGGTCACGAAGTTGGAACTCAGCCGATAACCGAGTAACGAGATTTTTAATCAATGAATCATCACCGCCGATGATGATCACATCATCAACATAGAAGAGTAAAATATCTCATTTCCTGATGCCCTGTAGATGAATAATGAAGAGTCTTTGTTAGAACCAGTAAAACCCAACGTAAGTAAGACGAAACTGAGCCATTTGAACCACGCCCCTGGAGATTGTTTAAGCCCATACAACAATTTGTGTAATTTACACACACAATGAGGAAATTTGGAGTCCACGAAGCCTTGTGGTTGAACCATATATACCGTATCATACACATCACCATCAAGAAAGGTATTAGTGGCATCAAGTTGCCGGAGAGACCATCCCCGAGACATTGCAAGTGTGAGCACAACTCAAATTGTCGTTAGTTTGACTACGGGGCTAAAGGTCTCGTTGTAATCAATTCCAAATTCTTGTGTGAACCCACGAGCCACTAAACGTACTTTATGTCGATCCACGGCCCCATCGGCTATACATTTGATTTTGAACAACCATCGATTGCCACCATCATTCGCATTAGATGGAGGAGGTACTAATGACCACGTATTATTCTGACGAAGAGCTTCCATTTCAGCGTCCATCGCTCGTTGCCATTTTGGAAACTTAACAGCTTGTTTGTAGGTGGAGGGTTCACTGACAGTGATCGAGGTGGTGGCAGTTAGGACACGCGGTTTAGGGTGTGGACGGAGAGTCATGGGGTGGGTTGTCTGTCAAGGCGGAGAAGAAGGAATATCTAGTGCAAGCAGGGGGAGAGGTACAATATTGATAGAGGAGGAGGAATCGGTGTCGGTAGGAGCCGAGGCACGCTGGGTATGCAAATCCTGCACAGTCAAACGAAATTTAATGGCGTGAGAAGGAGAGAAAGACATACGAGAGAGTGATGGTGGCGTAGGAACTGGAAAAGGTACCGGTTTCGGCGAACGGAGTAGTGGAGGCAAGGCTGCATAAAGAAGGGGGAGATGATGGCGAGACTGATGAGGACCTAGTGTCAACACCAATAGTAGATTGAAAATGAAACACATGTTCATCAAACCGTGCATGACGGGACACATAGATGCGACAATTAGATATATTGAAACACATATAACCTAAGTGTGATGGAGAATAACCAAGAAAAACACATTGTTTAGACCGAAAATCGAATTTGTGCTTGTTGTATGGTCGAAGTAACGGATACACATCACACCCAAAAAGTTTAAGAAAAAAGAGATTAGTGGACTGTTTGTAGAGTATTGTGAGGGGAGTCTGACCATTAAGAAAAGAACATGGTAAGCGATTTATAAGAAAAACTACAGTTTCAAATGAAAACTCCCAATATTTTAAAGGAGTACCCGAATGAGCAAGTAAGGCCAAACCCGTATCAACAATAGCACAAATTTTCCTCTCAGATGTCCTATTTTGTTCATGGGTAAGAGGACAAGCAACACGGTGACTGACGCCAATGAAGTGAACGTATTTGTTGACAGACATGTATTCACCATCCCAATAATATTTAAGGGCTTTAATAGAAGCGTTAAATTGTTTCTCAACAAGTAACTGGAAGTGGCGAAATCGAGCAAGAGTATCACTCTTATTTGTAATGGGAAAAAACACGTAAACAAGGAGTGATCATCAATGAAAATAACAAAATATTTAGATCTAGAAGTATAGGCCATAGGTGCAGGACCCCAAACATCATAATGAATTAAATCCAAAGGCGATTCACTACGGTTATTCGTTAACAAGAAAGAGAGATGGTGAGATGTTTCTAAACAACATGCATGATATTGATCGGACATAGGACGCTTGGAGGAGCACGGAAGCTAAAATTGGTTGACGAGACGCCTTAGTGTGTGATAGTTGGGGTGACCTAAACGGGCATGCCAATCATCAATCGAGGAAATGAGAGTTGTAACCAAGGATATGGATGGACGAGACGTCTTAGACAACCGATACAGCGCACCGTCACTCATTCCTTTGAGAAGCACCCTCTGAGTTGTTCGATCCTTCACAACGCAATTAACATCATCAAATTCAACCTTACAGTTATTGTCAGTGCATAATTTCTTGACATATAGTAATGGTCTGGTAAGTTTAGGAACATGTAAAACAATATTGAGGTGAAGGGGTTGAGCTGAAGTTGGTAGATGCCCTGAGCCAATATGAGCTATTGGAAGCCCTTGGCCACTACCAACAATAAGTCTATTCATACCTCGATACGGAACAAGGGTAGTAAAGGAGTCGAGGTCTGGTTTCATGTGATGTGTTGTACCTATGTCAGGAAGCTAATATGGTTGTCTGTCATCCAGAATGGCCTGAGACTGAAGCATTGAACTGTAACCCTTCGTGAAATGAATAGAGGTATGAGGGACTCTCCCAAAGTTCTGAGCATGGAACTGAAAGGAGGTGTCGAATCGTCGGCGACACATAACAGCAATGTGGTTGTTCAACCGACATACCTGGCATGCCATATGAGATGATGAATTCCAACCACATCCTCGTCCACGGTCACGACATGCATTTTTATTATCAATGCGAAAGTCACCTTACCGATGAAAATTGCTCTCACAGTGCCTAGGAGAAGCTGTGTTGACCAGGGGTGCGGCATTATGTTGCAAGTTCAGTAAGATCTCATAGGACACAAGTTGGCCGTGGAGCTCAAAAAAAAAGATTGGGTCAGCACGTTGTTGCAATGCTCCTACAATTCCATTGAAGTCGGAACCGAGCCTGCGAAATATAATGGCATTAAAATCATAATCAGAAATGATATTGCTTGCACTTGTTAGGGAATCTGCCAAGGCCTTTGGTTGGTGAAGAAACTTCCTGGCGGTTTTATCGTCCTTAGTCAGGCCGTGAAACTCGAGTAGGCGCTGAATACGTTGAGCATACTCACAACATCATAGGTTGTGGCAAGCGCAGACCATGCCTGAGCTACAGTTGTAGCACGAGAGAGATGTTGATAACATTCTTCCCAAATAGACGAAAGGATCCAAGACAACAATATTTGATCCTTGTGATACCAGTTGACATATGCTGGATTGGGGCTTTGTTCTTGCGTCTCATTGTTTATAACCGTTGCAGCGGAAGGACACATGTCCGGAGATTGCCAATTGTGGAGATCGAGCGTGTTCAACAGTGGTTGAAACTGGAGCCTCCATGGTTGATATGTCTTGGAGCCCGTGAGTTTGATTGCAAACAATTCATGGTGAATGGGTGAATGGGAACACCTATGTTGAAAACAGAGAGGGGGATAATGTGGTTTGAGAAGTGGCGGAAATGGTGGACAGAGATGGAGAAGAAGCTTAGGAACACGAGGACACCATGAAAAAAGAAAATGGAGCTTTTAAGCTCTGATACGAAACCAATTCAAGTAAGTGTATTGGATGCTTGTATATTCAATGAATTGGAATGAAACACATGTGCGTATTTATAACAGATAGATGGGTGAGTCCTATACACATTGGACTATATCATAACACATGATAAGCACAAAGTGGAGATAAGCATCAAGGATAATGATTATCATACTAACTAGGATAGGCTTGAGTTAGTTGAGATGATAGTAATCAAACTCTGTAGAATCTTTCTCGCCCTGGGCTTATATATACCTCCCCACCTGTAATGCCACTCATAAGAGACCTAGTCGACCCGAAACGCGAACCAAAGAACTGCAATGACCGTTGGCAGCAGATAAACTGCAAGATCACCAAGTTCCATGGCTGCTACAATCAATCTTCCAACATGTACAAAAGTGGTCGGTCCGACGATCAACTAATTAAGGAAACAGAAATTAAATTCAAATCGAACGATAGTAAGCGTTTGGATTTCTCTCACAAACATGTCAAGAAGATTGTCAAATTTAACCCAAAGTGGAAGGCCGAGTTTTTTCCCGAGCCTTGTGCCCATTCTCAATCGATGGCGAACTAGATACCAAAAGTGAAGAAAGCAAATGAACAAGGTTGGACGAGATAGCTCCTACGACATAAACGCGCCTCTGGACTCTAAGTCGATCACGTCGAATACCCCGACCAATCCCTAGATTACCTCCATCCGAGAAGCCCGTCTTGAAGTTCAAACAAAGACCAAGAGGTAAAGGAAAGGAAGTGATGAATGAGGCTCAAGTTGCCGGTATACAAAATAATGCTTAGATCATTCTCCAAAAAACCATTGAAAAACGGAAGCTATCCGAGGTCAAGGCGATCACGTGTGTGTGATGTACAACGCTTCTTTGGAGAGGGACACCTCCAACATGTCAGAAGATGTTAGAGAATCCCATGCCTCCACGATCGCCTCTAGTTTTCATGTTTTAGTTTTAAATTTAATTACCTATTTTACTTTAATGTTTATTGTACCCGCTATTAGTTTCAATAAATGTTTGTTTTTAATTTTTTGATGTTCCGAGCAACAATTATCGGTAATTTTAAAATCGCGTAAAACGAACCCGATCTCACTCTCTTGCATCGAAGCTACCTCAGCGCTACCTTGGTGCAACCAACACTTCCACCATATAAATACACCCTTTCTTCTTTACTTCATTCACACATCTCATCTCCTTCTTCACGTTTACTGACGTCCATTTGTAGCTCGAGATGGAAACTCCGCGACGTACAATGTCTTGATCGATTGAGGAAGAAATCCACCTTGTGATGACATGGCTTCTACATGTGGAGATCGGAGGTCAATACTGGTCTAACCTTTACCGAAAATACATCGCGACCACCGACGCTAAGCTCCCGGAATAATCTTAACACCAACTGAAGGATCATTGGGGGAAAAAGCAAGAAGGTGAAGAATCTCGACGATATCTACTGATGTCGTGTCAAACAACTCCTTCCCGACAACACCGATCGGGATATCTTGGATGCTACCTTTGTCGAGTACCACACCACGTATCATATTCCATTAAATAAATCCCATTGGTGGGATCTCGTTAGAGACTCAATGAAGTTGCTTCTCTACATTGGTTTAATTTAAGTCTTCAAATTTAGTATTAATGTAACATCATATGTGATGTCGCTTCGTTTGAATAAAGTTGCACTTTCGTTTTAATTTAACTGTTAAATAAAATTCAATTAGTTATGCTTGAGTCAAGTTGCTGAGTCGATCTACTGTAGCAGCTTGGCTGAAGCAGAAGAGAGAAAATAAATTTTGTGCTTGACTCAATCACTGAGTCAAGTGTTTGGCTCACACATTATACATGCTCTAAAACAATGAAATAAATCACATCTTTTAATCCTCAATTTGTATCGATGATAGAGATCAATAAATCGATGCAAAGGAAAAGATAGAGACATTAAAATTTCGAAGAAATGAACTCCTTAAGGTTAAAAATAAACTTCAGGTGCTGACTCACATAAAAGACATATAATTTAAATGATGTGTCTTTCAAGTAGGTCAGATAACCATCACATTCAAGTTGATTTGACCTGTCATTAAGTTGACTGGGGGAAAGTATACCTCGTATGGTTCCAATAATAAAGCCTCTAAGCTTGATAGGTTCTTGGTGAATGCAGAGTTTCTAGCTTCTTTTGGCAGCTTATCTCAAAGAAAATCTTGCTAGATGTTTTTCAGACCACAGACCTGTGTTACTATCCTCTGCAATTGTTGACTGGGGTGCAAAACCTTTCAGATTTTGAATGTTTGGCTAGATGATGACAGATGCTTGGAAGAAATTAAGGTCTATTGGGAAGCATTTAGATTTTCTGGTTTTACAAACTATGTTCTCTGGAAAAAGCTAAGGGCCTTAAAGCCAATTCTAAAGGAATGGAACCGTTTTGTTTTTGGATACCTGGAGAAAAAAAAGCTCAGATTTAAATTGAAAGGGTATACATGATCTATGAGACTAGGTCTTTATCTGATGTTGAAAAAGCCCTAAGATCCTTAATTGGTGCTCTTCTTATTCTAAACTCAAAAAGATTGGCTCTCCTCTAGAGCCGAAAGGCTAGGAGGAAATGGCTAAGAGATGGAGATCAATGCTCCAAATTCTTTCACATGATTGCTAACTTCAGGGCATCAAGAAATCATATTTAAGAACTAATATTTAATGGAATAACTATCTCAGGTCCTTCTCTATTAAAAAAGGAAGCAATGCTATTTTTCAGTTCTCATTTCAAAGAAGCCTCTCAACTTATGTGGGATTTACCTGCCTTGCCCTTCAAGAAACTCTCACCCAGTCAAGATGATTTTCTAGAATCTCCTTTATCTGAGGATGAAGTTCAGGAAGCCCTTATGAGTTGTAATGGGTCTAAGGCTCCAGACCCTGATGGATTCTCAATGAAATTTTTTCAAAAGGGTTGGAGTATAATCAGAGAGGATGTCATGAGATTCTTGAATGCCTTTCATAATTCCGGACTCATTGGCAAAGGAAATAACTCTAATTTCCTATCTCTTATTCCCAAAATTGATAATCCAGTAAAATTCTTAGACTTCTGGCCTATTAGTTTGGTGTCAGCTTCCTATAAACTGTTGGCCAAGGTTCTATCAAGAAGACTCAAAGAAGTGATTAATGACATTGTTAGTGACACTCAGTCAAGGTTTATCTATGGAAGACAATCTTGGATGGGGTACTCATAGCTTCTGAAGTAGTTCATTCCATCAAAAAATCAGAAAAGCAAATCTCAATTATAAAACTGGATTTTGAGGAAGCTTATGACACATTAAGCTAGGACTACCTTCAATCATGTTTCAAGGTCATGGGTTTTGAGCAAAAATGGTGCAGTTGGATGTCTTTGTGCTTTAAAGCTCATATTTATGTCTTAATCAATGGCTCCCCCTCTCCAGATTTTCCCATGGGAAGAGGCATCAGGAAATGATGTCCTCTCCCCTCTCATCTTTGCCATTGCAGTAGAAGGCCTTCATCAAGTTATGGAGAAAGGAATATCTGATGGTAGTTTTGCAAGTTTAAAGTTTAGAAATGATGGCCCTGAAATCTCTCACCTTCAATTTTCTGATGATACTATAATTTTCATCAAATGAGGGATTGGAGCTATCTCAAATCTCAAAATATCTCTGGGTGGTTTTCAAATATGTTCTAGTTTAAAGATAAATTATTGCAAATCCAGTTCTGCAGTTTTAAATATTCATGACCTTTCTGATGCCTTGGTTGTTGAGCCTCACGGTTGTGCTTCTTGTTCCCTTCCAATCCCATATCTTGGTTTTATGTTAGGTGCAAATCCAAAGAGAGTAAATACTTGGGATCCCATTATAGCCATGTACAAGAGGAAGTTAAACCTCTCGCAAGCTAAGCACTTAAGCTTGAGGGGAAGAATTACATTGATCAAATAAAAATTGGCTGCTCTCCCTCTATATTATATCTCTCTTATGAAAGCTCCAAAAAGTGTGATCAGAAACCTAGAAAAGTAGCAGAGGGCTTTCTTGTGGTGCAAGCCAGTTGCAAAAACGGCTATGCATAAAGTTTATTGGGAAAAAGTCCGCAACCCAAAAGAAGAAGGAGGCCTGGGATTAAGAATTTTATCAAAAATGAATGAAATTTTACTCTTCAAGTGGTGGTGAAGATTTTGCACTGAAACTGATTCTCTCTGGAAACAAGTCTTGTGTGCTAAATATGGATGGGAATTAAAGGAGTGGAATTTATGCACGTTTGATAAAATAGATAAAGGATCTTGGCTTGATCTTATTCACAACTTTTCCAGAGAATCAAGTTTTAGTTCAATGTTTGGGCATGTTGGGATCAATTGGAAGTTGGGGATGACTCTGGAATTAAGTTCTGGCTGGATATTTGGAGTGGAGGTGAGGCTCTGAAAGATTTCTTATTGTAGAAAACAAAGATGGATATGTTCACTTATATAGCAGTGCATTTTTGGCTTCATTGCTCAATTATGGCACCCAACTCTCACAAACACAACCCTTCTCTGCTTCCCTTCTCCACCTTCTGTTCTACGTTGATTTCCTTGTATGACGTATACTGTCAAATAGTGTCTGGGATTGACGACAAGGTTAAGAAGGATGAGCAGTGTCGAAGGAGACCTCATCGGAACAAGGCAGTAGAAGCAGCTGGTGTGGCTAGGAAGGTGCTCGACAACAGATCGGTCCGGAACAAGGAGTTGTCAAAAACAGAACATCTTTCACTGTAAGCAACAACTCTGGCGATCAACCTCGGGCAGCCTCGTTTCCCGAAGAACGGAAGCCGACCAGTTCCGGGGAGACACTAAATCCACGATCAAGGTCCGGTGGAGGGAAGTCGGAAGTTCAATCAGATGAAGTTTTCATCTACAATCTACCGGAAAAAACCAAAGCTACATGGGTCCAAAACGTTTTTGGAGACTTTGGTGAAGTTCTTTCCTCCTCTGTTCCGAGCCGTCCGAATCGAAAAGGTAAATTTTTTGGTTTTGTAAGGTTTCGATCTTCGGAAGCGGCAACTCAAGCTATTGTTAGCCTGAACGGACTGAAGATCAATGGCAATGCTCTGTTAGTTAGC
>JAYMSV010002607.1:0-10883 GCA_036897745.1 Erodium moschatum
AGTCGGGAATTTTGGTTATTTTGTAGAGACGTACTGTACTTTTCCAAATACTTTTGTATCGGTTTTTGTGGGCATTTTACCCTTTTACTTTTTCAGATTTATCGAGCTTATTCGGTTGAATTAAAGACTTTATCTATTTTATATCTTGTTACTAAGTCGCGTCTCATTTCCGTTACCATTAGATTTGGGGCGTGACAATATTGTTCATTTTATCGGGAAAAATTACATTTAACTATACACATTTTTACTTAATTACACCTAATATAAAAATTTGCGTGTACAGTACTTTTAGTTCCAAAATAAATCACAGAGCTCGACTGAGTTAGTTTTTGATGGAATGTAAGAAGTCCATAACGCAATTCACTAGAAATCTATTTGTCATAATATGTCATTAGTGTTGTAATACACGTGTTGTTGTAATACACGTGTTGTTGTAATACACGTGTAACATTTTGTGTCCACCACCATTACACTCCTTACACATGTATATGACTCATCATGTGTGTTGAAGCTATATATATATATGTCATGCATGTAAGAGCTCTCTCTCTTCAACATATATAAAAAGCAAGAACAATATCATATATACTTAAGCTTCTGCAAGTGAGTTTGGTTTATGCTTGTTCATGTCTAAATATATGAAGCACCAGTAAACGGTAAAGAGAAAAGAGTTCAACTATTAAAGAGGTTTATATCCTTGTTTTCTATTTTGATTCACAACACATATATATTAGAAAGGGGATGGATGACGTCACCCATCGTTTTCGATGGTTTGTGTTCCCGTTTAAACTAATCTCTGGTGCCTTTGTCAAGCTCCAAAATTAGAGTTGTAGGACTGAGAGAGGAGACAGTTCACTCCAGCGCATTTAGTTGGTCTCTAGGAGTAGCCATAATGGTATTGAATCCGCGTCTAATATGGGATCAAATCGGTCTGAAAAATGAAAATCCACTTTGTAGGGTCGAAATTGTGTCTTATGCACTGTCAAATTGGTGTGTTGATTTGTTGGGAAGAAGAATCCTTAGATCTAGACAAATTCTACACTAGACCTGAATCTGTAACAACTAGTGGTTCGACTACAAGGCATGGAATATAATTTCTAACTTTTTTAAAAATAATTCAACCCAAAATTAAATGACTTCTTGCAATAAATACTCTTTGGAACTCATTTTGTACTCCACGTCTTCTTCTTCATCCATCTTCCATCAAATATTTCTCACACCACTTATATTAGGTCTGATGGATCCGTTCAATCTTGATGAGTTTGACCCGACAACCATCGAGTATACTATGTTACGGGAGATGACGCGCAAGAAGGAACTCATGGTGCGTGAGTCATTACAGACGGCTATGATAGAGGCTGGGGAGTAGATGTTGAACCCCAAATCGGCGAAGCAATCCATATGTATATACACAGATCGTATATTTCGTCGGAGGTTTCGTATGTTGAATGGCGTTTTTCTTACAATTTCAGAAGGCTTGGTCGAACATGACCCACACTTTCGCAACAGAAGATTGTTGAGGTATTCCTGATTCTCCTCCATCAAAAGTGTATTGCTTCTATCCGTCAGTTATGTTACGAATCCTCGGTTGATAGCTTAAACAAATACATAAAAGTAGTGGAAACTATGGTGCTGGAATGTGTTAAGAGGTTCTTCATTTGCGTCATTCAAGTGTCTTGTCCAACCTATCTCTAGAAGCCGAACGAGAACGATACTACCCACTAGTTGTGAGTGAATGCAGGTTGTTGGATCTCTAGTTACATTCGAAGTCTGGATTGCAAGCATTGGGCTTGGAAGAATAGTTTTGTTGCATTGTAAGGGTAATACGAGCGTATAGATCATTCTTTCCTGATTGTCATGCTTGAAGCGGTTGCGGTCCAAACACCTGATTTTGGCACGCGTATTTGGTATGTCAGGGTCTAGCAATGAACGCTTCATCATTATTCTACATCACGGTAACGGGACGACAACCACCAGTCCAATACACAGAACGGTCATGATTACACCATTCATTATTATTTAACTTATTTCTCACATAGCAACCCTCATCCTCTTCTCTCAGGCAGCTGCAATAAACCGCCCCTCCTACACTTTTCATATATAGATCGAGATCTATAACTCTCCTCTCCCGAATTCATACTAAAAGACTTCTATAAACAATATACATAATCTAACAATGACAACTCTTTTTACTAGGAAAATTGAACAGAATTAATACATATTTACACTCACATAATGATCATGGTCCGCCTAAGAGAACTATGGTGACAGACTTATCTACTTGCATCATCTGCTCATATACAGTCATGGGTCATCACATAGAAGCAGCTCTTGGATGTTTTCCAAGTCATCCTGGGCGTCGTGATCATGGTCTTCCTCCGGTTTTAGTAGGCAAGCATTGCATAAGGCAACGACCTGAGCAAATCGGGTTAGTTTGGGTTAAGCAGCCGAAAGCTATGAGGGTGAAAACAAGGAGGAAATGGGTAATTAGGAGCTTACCATGCATATAGATGCACACATTATGCTGAAACCTTTGCAGTTAAAAGGAGCATTGCCAGATAAGAACCATGCTGAAACACCCAACCAAACATTCAGCTCATCAATGCAGTAATTATGTACTATTGGAGTGGTCGTCATTGAGATCAAAATGAGAGAGATAAATAATCATGGTCAAACTCACAAGTCAATGGGCTCATAGCGATCGGGGATAACAAACTTGCTATAGCCTCCACGCCAGCAATGAATCCTTGTGCCTTTCCCTGTGGCATGAACAAGTAAGGCTACAGATTGGGAAAGCATGATAGAACTAAGGGGCATGGATATAACATAACATGAAGTTGCAAGTTTTGTCAATATCATACAGTTGAAGAAAGGATCATCAACCCCATTTTCATACAGAGAGCAAAAGAAGCGAACCTGATCATTGGAGCTCGATGCTTTTGAAATAATGGCATAAGTCTGCATGCCGAGAAATGAAATGAGAAGGAGTAAGAAGGTAAATAATTTGAGAGAATTGTAGAGTGCAGCACTTACAGAAGGTTTCACCAGGACATAGATGGCTCCAAATGAGGCGCTTAAGTATGGTACCTGAGTGAACATACTTATGGAGTGAAGATGATGGACTCTGACATTATCTAATAACGCAAATCATGTTTAAGTACATACCCAAGATGCCCACGCCAAACCATATAACAATGCCTGAAAAAGGAGAAAGCACTTCAATTTTTTGTATTAACTTCTGATTTGATGAGGAAGAGAGGGTTACTCACATAGGCTATAGATGCGAGCAAGGCTACACACAGTATCACCTTCTCTCCAACCAATGGATTTATTAGAGGAAGCACCAATATCTAATAAGATTAGAACGAATCAAGGCCTAGAAACTATTTAGGATTTAACATAAGATTACAACATATGATCCGAATATGTTAACAGATCAAGTATCAGAATTAGAATATGACAAACAAAAGCATACCTGAGAAAAGATAGAACCTATTCCTACCACAGTCAAAATTTCTGAAAACTGATCCTTACTGAAACCAAAAACTGCCTTGAGATAATACTGCACATGATTGTAAGTTCAAGTTAAGCATCCTCGGTTCAAGAAACTTGGCTTCATTAAACCAGTTGGGAGAGCATACCAGCAAGACAGTGCTAATTCCAGACATTCCCAGTTCATAGAAGAAGGTTACAACAGATATGCCCCTCAGTGTTCCACTGAAACATAGAAGACGGATCTTTTATCTACACTATCACTTTACAGATTATTTTGTACATAAAACCCGTGGTGTTAAAGAACACGACCATGTTAAGTAAACAGATATCGCGTTAAAACTACCTGCTAAAAACTAAAGTTGCAGCATCTTTCATTGATTTGCATCTCTTACTGACAACATTAAGTATCTTAGTCAAGCAAGCTGAATCTTGGTCCTGTGTGGTGGTCGGGGTCAGTTCAACTGTCTCCGTCATGAAGAATTGCATATAAAGCGGACAAAAGATCAAGAGAGCAACCACAACCTTAAAAAAGGAAAAGAGTTTTAGCAGGAAAAAAAATGTAGCAGAAGCAACCGAACGAGCGCCAACTTACATAAAAAATGGATTTGTCAGGTAGAAAGCGGGCCAGTACATTTCCCAAGACATAGGAGACAGAGTAGAGGCCCGTGATCCAACTAAATGCTGCAGCCCTCTTACTCTCCGCAATGAAATCTGACTATCAAAATCAAGGAACTTGTTACTTGTGGTGAATCCATATCCACCAACCATTTACTCAGTCAAGTGATTACTCTTACTGCATAAACAACTGCAATATAGAAGACACTGCCTTGGCTTATGATATTGGAAATCGTACGAAGCACATAATACACATATACAGCTTCCTTTGACTGATTCCAGGCCAGTATAGCTGAAATTAATAGCACGCATGAATTTAGAAATACTAAATTCAAATCAAACGTTATTTGTAGAAATAATAATAATATGTATGCTTACTTGAATACCAGATAGTACTAAAGAACATTACCGAAAGGGATTATTGCTGTAGATATGGTAAGAATTAATAACGGTTTACGCCCATACTCGTCTGCAAGCTGACCCAGAAGTGGAAGAACAAACATCTTGAAAATCCCAACAACCTTAGGAAAGTAGACAAGTTCCTCAGCATTCACTTAGGAAAGCAAAGATAAATATATCAGAATCACAAGTTATCAACATCAATTCTATTTCCTTGGTGAAAGTTGTAGACCTAAACTTTAATCTTCCATGTCTGACAGACAAAGATTATCTCATGTACTGAAGGATATTTTGTTCCCGGCGCAGGTTAGCTCTTCATAGCTAATGTGCACCTGCTATGGCAAAAGCGAAAAAGTCTGGTGGAGGACGGTGATGGTGGAGGTAGCGGCTCAGCAGGGTGATGAGAATGCTTAAGAAAACTCTAATTCTCTAGTGTCCAGAAATGATAGAAAATGATTTCTAGAATTCATTAGCTATAAAGAGATGGAGAGAGAGAGTAAATGTACAGACCGTTTGCTGAACTCCGGCAACATAGATGGCCTGGGAGCAAGTGGACTCTCCGGGACACAGAGCATTGGTGGTGACGTCCACAAGAACAGAGACGGTCATCTCCTCTGCCAGCCAGTGAACAGAGAGCGGAAACAACAGGTGAAGGAGAGGCCTCAGCTCCCTCAGTCCTGTCATCAACCCCATTTTCTTCTTCAGCTCCTCCTTTAGCACCTATTAGAGCAAAACAGGAAGAAAAAAAAGCATGTGTACACAGAGAGAGCAAGAGAATAGCATATCCTGAACAAGTTGACTGGTTGGTGGTAAGATCATGGAGCTACAACTACAAGATATGTACTGTTGGGGAGACGGGACCTACATAAAGAGTAACTATCTCTCCATCTCTGCCCATGCCTAACAAGGAGGTGCAAGCCAAAGAGAAATTCATAATATACATATTGGATATACATATTAGACACTAATCTCACCTACAAGTCTAACCTACCACTGAGCATAGTGCAAGGACTCGAATCCAAAACCACTTGTAACCAAAAACAATGTTTAAGATATGGGAAGAAGCATGAAATTTATTGGAAAATTGAATATAGTCAATACATATATATACACTGACATGATGAACTAGTACAACAATGCTGCTGACTATATACACTTCGCCCGCCTAAAAGAACTGTTGGCATGCTCTCTACTTGCTCTGGCTATACAGTTACTGACCATTGCATAGAAGTGGCCTTTGGATGTTTTCTGGGTCATTCTCGGCTTCGTGATCATGGTCTTCTGGTTTTAGCAGGCAAGCATAACACAGAGCAACCACCTGAGGAAACCAAGATTTTTCCGGTAAAGCTATCAAGCCTATGAGGGCGAAAAGGAGGAAACAAGAGCTTAAAAAGCGTACCATGCATATGGATGCGCATACTATGCTGAAACCCTTGCAGTTGAAAGGAGCATTGCTTGATAGGAACAATGCTGAAATACCCACACACAAAAAAAAACATTCAGACTCAGCAACACAGTAATTAAGTATTATTGGAGTGGCCACTAATGAATACTAATTAAAGACGTGAATCGGTCAAACTCACAAGTCAATGGACTCATAGCAATTGGGGATAACAAGCTTGCTATTGCCTCCACACCAGCAATGAATCCTTGGGCTTTTCCTTGATCGGATGAGCTCGAGGCTTTTGAAATGATAGCAAATGTCTGCATATCAATAAAAGCATGCTCAATGTAACCATTCATGTCATCATTTCAGAGAAAGGGGAGTTTTTTTTTTTTTTCTGATGGAGCACTTACTGAAGGTTTCACTAGCACATAGATGACTCCAAATGAGGCACTCAAGTACGGTACCTGAGTTCAGACAGTGACTTCCCATTATTAAGGTTGCTTCCAGATAAACTTTTTTAACAACAGATTACTTGGTTGCTATACATTATCAATGGTACTAAGAAACAAAGCAAAATCTCAAGATAATGAGCTACAAGCATATTTTAATTGCATACCCAAGATGCC
This sequence comes from Erodium moschatum, assembly GCA_036897745.1. Classification (NCBI taxonomy): domain Eukaryota; kingdom Viridiplantae; phylum Streptophyta; class Magnoliopsida; order Geraniales; family Geraniaceae; genus Erodium; species Erodium moschatum. The sequence continues at coordinate 6,523 of JAYMSV010002607.1, forward strand.
CATGCCAATCCATAAAGCAACGCCTGAAAAGGAAGAAGCACATAAATTTTCTTATTTTTCATTCTTCTTGGGATTTAGAAATGAGTCTTTGAGAGGGAAGAGAAGGTAACTCACATATGCTATAGATGCGACTAAGGCTACACAGAGTATCACCTTCTCTCCAACCAATGGATTTATTAGAGGAAGCGCCAACATCTAAATCAAACGACCCCAAGATTACAACATATCAAGGACGGGAAATGATTTAGTAGAATAAAAAAGTATGTTTAGTTAAATTGGAAATCTCAACCCGAACATTATCACTATATGACTCAAACAGAGCCTAAGATTAAGGATATATTGATAGTACTTTTCAAGACAGTAATGGTAAGAATAAGCTCAAGAATAAGAAGAAAAGCGTACCTGAGAAGCAATAGAACCTATTCCCACCATCATTAGAATTTCTGAAAATTGATTCTTGTCGAAACCAAAAGCTGCCTTCAAATAGTACTGTACAAAGTAATCACATGATTGTAAAGTTAAGCATCCTCAGACCCACAAATGGCACCCTTATCCTTTGCCTAGTAGCAGCGATATAAATAAAAGAAACTTGGCTCAGTGTTAGTCTGTTAGATCAATTAGGCCATACCAGTAAGACTGTGCTAATTCCAGACATTCCCAACTCATAGAAGAAGGAAACTACAGAAATCCCCCTAAGTGTTGGACTGAAACATAAAACATTGTTCTTTAGATCACTGTATCACAGTATATACAGAATTTTCTGCAGAAATATTTTTATGGCAAAGGGAAAAAGAATATGATTGGAATAAAGTACTAACGTAAACGAAATCCACAAAACACGTCTATACAAGGTCATTTTTAGTATACATATATTTATTCAGTAAAAGTACCTGTTAAGAACTATTGTGGCAGCGTCTTTCATTGATTTGCATCTTTTAGTGACAACATTAAGTGTCTTAGTCAAGCCAGCTGAGTCTTGCTCCTGCCTTAAGGACTGTTGAATCGTCTCGGCCATGAAGAATTGCATATAAAGTGGGCAAAAAATCAAGAGGGCAATTGAAACCTTTAAGAAGAAAAGAGAATGACAAGTTTCAGAAGTGAAGGTTTAGCAGGACAAAAAATATATCAGACACAACTAGAGAGGATGAACTGATGAAGTCACAGCACCAACTTACATCAAAAATGTACTTCTCCGGAAGAAATCGGGCCAGTAAATTTCCCAAGACATGAGAGGCAGAAAAGATGCCCGTAATCCAACTAAATGTAGCAGCCCTTCTAGTCTCCGGGATAAAATCTGCCTATCAAAATCGAGGAACTTGTGGTGAATCCTAATATTCTTTATCCAACATTTACATCAAGTGATAACTCTTAAGTCTTACCGCATAAGCAACTGCAATGCAGAAGATACTGCCTTGGCTTAGGATATACGAAATTGTGCGAAGCACATAATATGCATACACAGCATCCCTAGACTCGTTCCAGGCAAGTATAGCTGAAATAAGACACCAGTGTGAGTTTACAGCAGAACATCATACTCATCGAGTCATGGCTATATATTCGTAATAGGATGCATTTGCTAGACTGCTTTATCTATTTCCTTTAGTAACTAAGAATAAGACTAAGTCGAGAAATGTCCCATGTTTTCAAACTTAAGATCAAGGGAAGAGTTCTAAAGGGCCGACTGTACAGTACCCACAAGTCATGAAAGATATTTGGCTGGGATCCATTTGTAAGCACATGCATGAAGGAAAATTTCTTATAGCAATTACTTAAATATATTTGAAAGCCAAAAAGATATGTATAACATACCGAAAGGGAATATGGATGTAGATACAGTAAGCATTAGTAAGGGTTTGCGCCCATACTCATCTGCAAGCTGACCCAAAATTGGAAGTACAACCATTTTGAAAATCCCAACAACCTGCAAAAAGAGCAGAAAGCGGATAAGCTCACCGTGCTTGGCTCAGGTAAAATACATCAGAGTAAATCAGAAAGACAGTTTATTGATTCTAGAAGTTTTATTGCCGAAAGTTGTACACAAACTCTAATCTTCCCCACATTAACTTAATCGACAAAGATTTTCTCATTACCTGAAAGGAACCTTACTGGCATAGGATATGTACATTTTGTATAGGTTCAACTTGCAGCGAGAAACAAATTGATTACATGAATCTTATTTTGATTTTTCAATGCCTTTCCTCTCTTCATGGTATTACAACTCGATGTTTACACATGAAACTTGTTTTCTACAGGCTTTCTGTAAGGATATACTCTTTAAAATAAACTACATGAAGACACAGATACCATGTAATCATGCATGGCAGTCCAACTGAAGAGGTTAAATTAAAAGATCAAGTGAGAAGTCAGTATTTGACAGTTTTGCATCTCTCTCTACCTAGATTATATGCCAACCATTTTGATGAAATTAAATATGAATCCCCTTATCAGAGAAGGTGAAAAAGGAAAGGGGGAGGGACCTGGGGCGTCCTTTTTTTCTTTCCTTCTCTCAAGGGAGAGGGATGTGAAAGGCATGGGCGAAGAGCAAGTTTGGCAATATGAGTGCACTCCTTGTTCCTTGCCCAACATTTTAACTATAAAAAAAGCTAAGTAACTAGGCAACAGATATGAACTACAACTTTATTGGACTAAGAGGAAATAACGAAGAAAGTTATGTTGATCACAGATATGGCATCTATAGGATCCACATTTGCACTTGCAAAGTATATATATAAATATATTTGCTCCAAGTAACTATCATCCATTCTTTTGGTATCAAATTCTCTATGATATTCAAGATGAATGGATACTATCTGATTGATAAACCCCAAAACTCTATGCAACATGCATATCTTACTCTGAAAAATTGAAATTTGCCATGTTCAGTGTCCCTCTAATCCAGGAATATAAAAGTTAATGTGCCAAAAGTATCAGACACCTGTCGACCATACATCTATGAACAACAATGAAAAGTTTTGGAATCAATCTGACCATTATGTATAAAGTTAGCGTCAATTAATATTATGATATTGGTATATTTAGCAATCTTTTAGTGGAGATTCCTTAAATTTCCAAATATTAGCTTCCAAATGGACTCAATATTATATTTGTTAACACAAGTCATTGGGAAGAAACAACTAAAATGACAAGTTATAATAATTATAAGAGGATAATGGGACCGGATCAACAATAGAAAATTTCCACTCCAAACTTACGATCCCAAACACGCAGGTGCCACACTTGTGCACAAAAAGGTAGGGAAATAGGAGATGAAGTACTAAAGTTCAAAACCAAATCAAAACACTAATACAAACTTGGCAGCCAGAAAAGAGAGGTCTGGTCTTAATATCTTTTGTACTGTCACTTCAAAGGAGACAGATTAAAGATTTTTTGAATGGAAATATGCAAAATGATCAAGTCTGAGAGAAGTCAAGAAATGGAAAGTAGAACAGAACTTGGAATTTTCCTTTTTGATAGTTTCCCAAGAACACTGCATACCCCCCAAAACTAAACCTTGTATAACTTTAGCTTTGTCTGAAATAATTTTTTAATCATTTTTGCAGTTACAACGTTCTTTCTTGTTGCCAAGAAAACTGAGGGAACAAAGGAAAGAAAAAAAAAAACTATTTTTTTATCCCTTTGATGTCCAAAAATCTAGAAAATGGTGAATTTACCTCATCCAATCCAAAATCACAAACCAATGCAAGTGGGTATCTTCATTTCCCAACACCCACATGATAAAGTAATCTGAGAATCCCAAATTTTCAAAAACCCTTTTCCTATCCCACTCTTCTAAGCCCTTCCCATCCAAAATCACAATTTTCCCATAAACCCTTCAAGAGAAGAGAGAAAGCAGAATAGATAGTGAAACAATTACGAACCGTTTGCTGAATCCCAGCAACATAAATGGCCTGGGAGCAAGTAGAGTCTCCGGGACAGAGAGCATCGGCTATGACATCAACAAGGACCGAAACGGTCATCTCCTCCGCAATCCAGTGAACAGAGAGCGGCAACAGAAGGTGAAGAAGGGGCCTCAGCTCCCTCAGTCCTGTCACCAATCCCATTTTCCTCTTCTTCAATCAAGTTTCGACCTTTAGCACCGATCAGGAACAAATCAAAGCACATGCAGGGCAATAAAAATGGCATCTTCCGAGGGAGATTACAATGATGGAGAAATTGACCCGTTGGTAGGTGGGTGCTGAGATCATAGAGCTCCAACGTATACGCATACGATACGAGTATAGCAGAATATGTGAGCCCGTGCGGGCATGGACCAGCACGTGCCGTCGCGTGCTTCGAGATTGTCAATGGCGAAATGTTACGAACTTATAATATTTGGGCCCTGCGTGGCTTTCTATTTTTTG
>JAYMSV010002608.1:0-10883 GCA_036897745.1 Erodium moschatum
ACATTGCCGGCGAGGTCTTTGAAGAAGCTGAGGAGGTTGAGGGTGGTTTGGTCGTAGCCGAGGGAGGTTTTGATGTCGTTGGAGTAGAGGCCGAAGAGGTAGGTGGAGCCGGAGACGGAGAGTATTAAGATGGAGGCGAATAAGGTGAACCACCGGCTGCCGGTCATCTGTGCGGCGAAGCGACTGACGTCTCGCCACCCTCCTCCACCGCCGGCCATTTCTCCGGCCACCATGTTTGAGGTTGTGGGTCTAGGGATGTTTAGAGATATGTGAAGAGGCTAAGGTTCATAAGAAATATATAACTATGTTATGAGGTGAAGATAGGCGTTTTATTGGTATCAAATCGTTGTATCTCGACGATAAAAACTCGAAACGCTTATGTTCTTGTAGCTCCAAACTAGTTTTGTAGTGTGGGGTCGGATGCAGCAATGTCGATTAGGTAAGATCTAGGATCGATTCGTTACTGTCTCGTAGTGGAGGTCGGATTCAATGGATCGATTCTAACCAAAATCGACAAATGGAATGGGAAGAAATGCTGAAGGAGAGAAGAACAAAAGAGAGAGAGGAATAGTAGTGAATGCGCATCGACAAAACTATCAGCGCGATGAAAGAAAATCGATTAGAGAGAAAAGACACGCCGCATTTTTCTTTTTTTTTCCCATTCAACACTTCAATCGACCCCCACTGCGATGCTCTTACACCCCAAAAACGCCGAGAAAACGTCTTGGATTGCGCATGCTCTAGGGTCAAATTGCATGGGTCACCTAAAGAATGTTGAACGATAAGTTAACTGTTACTACATAGACAAAGAAACGTTGTTGCTGCTTAGTAAATTAACCATCCTATGTTGGACTTATTATAATGTTCATGTCCGAAACAAACAAAATAACTATTTTAGGATTGATTTTCCCAAAATTGATTAACAATTGCAACATGTTTTAGTTTATTAACTAGCAAAAAATTAAAGTATATATACCAAAACTGCATTAAAAATATGTATCTGTCCTTAGTTGTTCAGACGCTACTGATTTTGAGTATCCGAGAACGGTGTCTTCATGTGTATGTAAAAAGAATATATGGATCAAAGCTACCAAAAATAACAAAAAACTCTAACAAATAAATCAACACTCCAAGAGATTATAATTCTTTTTCTTTATATCGTTACCCGACTCAGACTAAAACTTTTATCAGCAGACGAAGACTTCAAAGGAATTGTTGCGAAAAATCACCCATTAGTATTCATTTTTTGCGACTTGTAGCTATCGTATTTAGAGAGCAACAAAATATCTTCTAACTTCTCTTTTCGTTGCACTATGTATGAATTGATTTCAAAATCATGATCTTCCCCATAGAACTTTTTTCATCTCTTAAACAAAAAATCTATTTTTTCGGTGGATATGAAAATTTATATTTTTTTTGCTTTTACTTGTAGCCATCATTTTCATACAAGTTCAAGGTATTATCCACGGATATCAAAGAAGAAGACTACTAGTTACAAAACGAACGATACTTTTTTACGATTATCCCGAACCCAAGCACTAGGAAAGAAAGCGACAATCGTCAAGCAATTGCAAATGATTTCTAATCACAAGTCCTCAAACACTCCAACAAGCCAAGTTCAACTGGAAATTACAAAATCAACATTCAATTTCACTGACCTGCCTTGCAATATTACATAATCACAACAATCAATTGTTGATTCAATGTCACTCACTCACAAGATCAAAAGTTGATGTACATTAGCATTTTGACATGCACAACGACAACATCTAATGAGTAGTTTCAAGATTAGCAATTCTAAACCGGCACGTAACCATGAACGAGATTGACATAACACGACCAAAGAAACCCAGAAAAGCAAGGTCAACGAACTTGGCCTAACTCGAGCCAGCTTAAACGCACCATATACTAAGAACATGCCAAGAACATGGCCCATGACAAAAATGGCTAGAGGGGAAAAAAAAACTTAGCAATATAGATTATTGACACAGCCTATAACAAAACTGAACCCAAACTCAAGGCCGATATGGATCAGAGAAATGAAATGTGGTTGCAGATAAAAGGTGAGGAATCTAAATGATGATCCTTAGACCTACCACTTTGAACCTCCTACAACATTTGTCGGGCACTTCTCTTAGCCCTCTGAGAACATGTTTCTGCCCAACAAAAAATATGATTGCATGATGTCCTACCTTTCTAAACTGGAAGTCCTAAAAAGAGTTTCTTAGGAACATAACTGTGCATCAAATGTCATTCATATACATCCTGATCAACTAGTAAGCACCACCTAATGAGTTAATTAAGACATAAATACACTAATTCTTGACACTCATGTCAAGCCTGAGTAGATGCTAGGGGGGAACTTTATTAACATACCTTCGGCGATCTTTAATTCTCAAAAACACATTTTATAGGTGAGGGGTTATCAAAACACACCAGAGTAACACGGTTCCACCTTTCGTTATTCATCAAAAACCCACTGAAAATGTGGGTTTTGATCAGTAACACACTGAAAAGGTGACGTTGTGTTCCTCATAAAACCATGACCTATCCAGTGTGAGTCCGTGGGTTTTTGATGAATAACGAACCGTGTTACTGATTAGCCCTCATCTATAACGGGGGTTTCTTTAAACTCAAAGGTCGTCGAGGGGGTGTAAATAACGCTTTCCCTATATGTTATTCAACCTACATGAGGACTAGTTCAAGTATTAGGCAAATAAGACCTATAAAATGCATGTAATGCAAAAGAGACCAATGAATGAACGCCAAAAAATTGAACTCAACTCACAGGGCAAAGTCACTTTGCAACTCTACATGTCCTCTTCTTAAGCCTGCTTCACACGGAGCTTGCTGCATCAAAAAACAGGTAATGCAAACTCGTTTTCAGTACATGAGAAATCCTGGGACTTTTCATGGGAAGAAAGAGCCTGATCAGATCTCAAGCAGCAACAAAAACTCAGCAACCAGACAGTACCATGCATTATATCAAAAATTCCAGATCTCGAGTTAAAAGAACATATGCAATCAAGATTTAACATTAACATGTTGCACCCATCAAATCCTGCAGCCAAAACACAAATGGCCCACTCACAAGACTCTGAACCTGAAAAAAACTGAGTAGCCGGTGCATAGCAACTACAGAACAGCCAGATCTCAGTACCGATCATAAGAAGCACGACCACCTCTTCTAGAGCGGTCATAAGGAGCAGGCCTGTCCCTGTAACTTCCTCTTTCGAATCGAGCGGGACCCCCACCACCACCACCGCCATATCTGTCACCAGCACCTCGTGGGCCCACATCCCTATCAAAACCCCGGTCTTTGCCATACCCATTATGAGGTTCCCGATCCATGTACCTGTCACCACCAAAGCGATCAACAATAGGTGGATACCTGTCATTGGTGGCGTAACTATCACGGCCCCCATATCGGGTGTCTCTGATATCCACACGATCTCTGTCGCCGAATCGCCCACCATCAAAACGGTCATCATAACGACCACCTCCACCAAACCTAGAATTCGATGAGAACCGGCCACCATTGTCAGCTGAAGGGCATTCCCTGGCAAAATGTCCCGGACGACCACACTTAAAGCAATCAGATCGCCCTGCGGGCCTATCAGTGTTCCTGTAACTGTCTCTGCCCCCTGACAAATGATCCCTGCCACTAGATATACGGTCCCTGGAACCAGAAATATGATCCCTGCCATATCCATAGTCCACATTTTCACCTGGCTTTGGCTCTGCCCTGTTCACTGAGATAACCCGACCATCCAGCTCCCGGCCATGCATGTCCTTGATTGCTTCTTCCATGGCGCGGTGATCTGAAAAGGTTATGAATCCAAATCCACGAGGACGACCGGTATCTCTTTCGACCATGACCTACAAGACACCAAGACTGATCTAATTATAATAGTGAAAATATTACCTACCACCACCAGCAACATAACCGTTCTGTGATTTCTTTTCGGTCTGAATGAGCAATAACATTTACAAACTGGACAACAAGGCCGGCAAAGCAGAAATGTTACCAATCACCCTGTCAAGTGAAACAGTAAGGCTGATGATTCCAATCACTACAAGGGTCACCACTATACCTCTGCTTCTTCGCAACTTTACCAACTTAAGTTGCTGTAGAGTTGCAAACCACACAAGGCTTGCAAGCGAATTTCTTCATACAATATATGGCACTGTAAAAGTTATGTTCCAACAACATAACAAAGGTCCAACACCAGAGTTTTTTCACACAATACCATCACAGTTATGTTCCAACAGAACAACAAAAGAGAGAAGAAAGGTCAACTTCGATGCTCCCTTATCACTTAGCAGCAAATGTATATTTTGTTCCCAATCCAAAAATAACTACATTTGAGGGTGTCGATATTAAGGATATTATTAACCAAAGGCTCTAACTGTGGGACAAGGATCCACTCCAGAGAAATGCACTAAGATGATTAATGAAAGTCATGGAACAGTACCAGAAGCCACACACAGAAAAAGAACTTGGATGATATCACTTTATGACTCCAATTCTAAACCATGATCGAATCGGATGCTGATAAATCGCAAGTGCCTCATCATAGACCGAAATTTCTGTTCTGCATCACCAGCCATAAGAGTTGACGGCAAACACACTAAGCTAAATGGTTTGGTGGTGATGTAAACCATTTCATGACAACAGCAAAAAAAACAGTTTCCACCTAGAGAACCAACATGGAGAACCCTACTATCACAGTTGATCATTTTTACTCGAAACAAGTCACCATGATGCCACGATAGCAAAACACTAGATTTTTTGTGATATTGAAGCCTGGAGTAACATAAAAATTATGATTTTCATATTCAACAGTTAAATGGTAATATCATCGAGACATCAGTCAAGCAGCACAACTCATATGATCCAAAAACTAAGCCTTCCCTCTGCCACTCAGGGTGCAAACCGATCGGTATCACTATCCTACACAACATAACCATTAACCATAAAGCCTCGTGTCCAACAGCAAAAATAATGTGGAAGGAAACGGTTTTGCACAACATCACGAAGTCTTTAATCCCAAAAAATAAATCAAGGAAATGGAAAGTTATGAAGGAGAGATTTAATCACGTAAACAGATATAAGCTTTCATAGAAGATGGGATATTTAGTAAACTGATTGTTAAATTACATAACAGCAAGCAAGCACTGCATATCTACAGCACAAGCCAAAATTTAAGAAGGAAATACATTTATGTACAATATTTGCTGCCTACTAATACTAAAACTCAAGGACCAAAAGAACAATTGTGAAACACCGATACACGTAAATCACTACGTCATGCACAACCCACACAAAACTTAGAGAGGAATTCATCTGCGTACAATATTTGTTGCCGTATTCCAACTGACTCTAAAACTTAGGGACCAAAAGAACAGTTGTGAAACCAGCTTATACAAGCAAATCACTACAAACTCTCATAACCTATTGAATCACCAACATATAAGGGCTGTGCCAAAGCCTATGATATCATCCTCAAAAAGAAAAAATAGAGCCATAGGGTTGGTAAAAGCAAGCAAATACCTCGAAACATCCCCACTTCAAAACAACCTTTCCAATAGAATCATAAATTGCAGGTCATAGTTCTCAATCCCCCAAACAAGACATCAAACAGCATAGATACAGATACATTGTGGAACAACACATTCAATCAAGCAACATTGGGTTCAAAATCAACAATTACATCAGTTTTCAAAATCTAGAATCGGAACATCGATCCACGAAACATGAAAAAAACGAAAAACAACAAACAAAGAGCATTGAACCATACCAAAGAGTCATGAATTTTCCCGTATCGGCTGAAGGCGTCTTCGAGGTCCCTCTCGGTGGTGGTTCCGGCGAGACCGCCGACGAATATACGATGCTCTTCTCTCGCAGCCATCTATGGCCAATACTTCACGGAGAAGAAGAGGAAAAAAAACACAATTAAGAACAGACTAAGAGAAATTGAAATTGGAGAACGCAATAAGAGAGATAGATAGAAGCTGTGATTTACAGGAATCTCCGAAATCTGCAACGACTTGCTCTGTTTCAGCGAGAGTGAAACCCTAACCCTAGAGAGAGTGTGTATGTGTTCTTGGCTCACATCGACGACGTCGATTAAAGTTTATTATTAAAAATAGAAAAGATGACCTGGCATTTACTCGTACACCGTACAAATCTGGATGAAATCATTATGTTTTTTTTTATCAATTTGTTACCGCTTTATCTAGACCAGTAATGATGGGTGGCCAAGACATTTATTTTTTATTTTATTTTTGGTATTATTTATTATATTGTATTGGATAAATCAAAGAATATACAAGTTAAAATTATATATTGCTAATAAGAAATATAAAATCTATTATTTTATCGGAGAGAATTACAGGAAATCCTAGTTGCATATGTATTCGTCGGGATTCGAGTTTGTGATCTTAAACAGAGGTGAGATGCGAAGAGTGTGATAAAAGCGTTCGTGGTGAACATGTGATAAAAGCGTTACACGTTTTGTTGAGATTCTGATATATAACTTATAATAACTCCCATTGTTGTACGGATTGTCGAAGGAGTAGGAGAAAAAAACTTATCACCAAGAAATTAACGAGATTGTTTACCAGTTGGGAAGGCAAATCCGACAAGCTAAACGATTGTCAATTTTATGGAAAAGTGAACAAACAGTGATGATCGTCTCGTGCATTCGAAATAATTAAAACAAATACATTTACTAAGAGAAATTGATTAAAATAAATGGACAAGAAGAAGCCCATTTGTTCATGGGCCGAAACTTTGGACTTAAATTGTTGGGCCTACCCAGTAAAGGATAAGCCTCCAAAAATAGGCGTATGCCGCTATAAGCAACGAATACACGGTATTCTTTAGTAAAAGGCGAAAGAATAGTTCGCTATGTACTCATTGCACGGCTGCGTGAGTTACAAGCAACCAGGCCCTCTAGTTATATACTGCACACTCTCGTCTGGGTCTCATCTTTCTTCCGATGTGGGACTCAACAATTGTTCTTTCACTGATGCCACTCTAGCAAGTTGCCTTTTTTTTTATTATTATCACATGTTCACGAACTTGTAACGAATAACCAATTCTTAATTAGATGTTCAAAAATAGTAAGTCCGACATTGTAGTTAGAGCGGTGACGTAGGACGCTTTGAGTTATAGTCGCCGAACGTTTACCCGATGAACTATGATTCTTACAGCTTTGGGAGAAGGTATGTGTCTTTGGTGTCTGTTTGACACTAGGGTCCCCCCGGATCATCTTTTTTGCTTTTTCTTGACCTATCTTACTAGGTTACGGCGATCGTAGATGATTTGTTGATTATTGAGTTCGTGGCTTCTTTGGTTGGAGCTTCATTGTGGGTGCTCGATGATGTTGAGGTCGTCAATCCAGGGGATTTCTCGGTAGAGTTCAACATGGGTGTTTTTCATCGCCCCGATGATTGCTTCTTGTTTTATCGTTTCTATTGTTTCTATTTTTTCGCTGTCTTCTTTGGTTGGGTCTGATGAGTGCATGTTCATGAGCCGTCGTTGAGGTTGCTCGAGGTACGCGAATTGTTCAGCCTTTTGGAGGCCAAAGGATTCACCCTTCCACTGTATCATTTTATTTTTCTGTTTTAGAACCTTGATTTTGTTCAGCTTTGCGGTTCCCATCCTCGTACCAACACCTTCCTTTTTATAATGTATCTCTTTCTTTTCGATAAAAAAATAATAATATTCTCCACGCAAATAAACTACAAACTGGTTTGGGATGTTCCCTTATCACACGGGTCAAAGTCGATCGACCTGATCGACTTTGACCCTCAACACAAGATTGCTCAGGGATATACGTGACTGGGGGCAAAATCATTCTCATATTTGTACTCATATCAATTGTTACTCTAAGAAAACATTTAACATAGATGCAATCAACAGAACATTTCAAGCATGCATTGTGTACACATTTAGGTTTCACTGGTACCGATAACAAAAGAGTGTGATACAACATTAGTCCTGCTTATCATCACCTCCTGCTACTGGTTTTGCAATGGACTCTGTAGATACATGTCCTGCCACGCCAGGTTCTGATTCCAAGCCCACCTGCAGGAAATGCGTGAAATCTCGTTCCATTAATGGTTTAAGACAGTCTCGACTTGACTATATGAACTGTAATCAATACACTGAATAGGAAAAAAAGGAATAATTGCAAACATTTTTTGCCCTTTTGTTGAACTTGTAATTATCAAAGAAGAGGGCTCCAAGTAGCAAAAATATGAATAGTGCAGGGTACTTTTTTGCAATTATCTCATCAAAGAACGCCTTACATGATTTACATGGCACACACTCAAATAATCCTGATTTCAATTTATTAACTTCACCTATCTGAACACGGAAAGACATCGCTACCCATAGATAGGTTTGTCCAGTTAAAGAGTTCTAGAAATGTATATCACAACGGTAAGATTGACTCGTGGTGTTGGGCCTCTCTCAAGTGGCAAAAATTAGAGTTCATTTCTACACAAAGGAGCTCTCGAGCCATTTCTTGATACATCAATCTAAAGAAGTTCTTCAAGAATCAAAAAATCTTTGGTGCTACCTTACTTCTACATAAGCAAGGTCTTGAGCCCAAAGCCTTTATACACTTGATTTGGCAGATAAAAGGATTGACTCGTGCATATCAAAACCTCCTCCCAAGTTTGATAATCAGATCATCAAGCAGCAAGGGCTTACTTTAAGGCTAAATGGTAATGAATGCCAAATTCATTATATCAATACACACATTTTACCATTCTGCAGCTCAAATCTAGAAAGAAACAAACCACCCCCGTCCCAAGATGAGTGTCCCATTTGATTTTTTATAAAAATTAAGACGGAACGAAATTGTGGCTTAACTTCCACATATGCCCTCATACCCTACCACGTGCTAACCAGCTGGGAGGTGATAACTAGCTAGTGAAAAGGATATGATTGTTGTTTCACACATAATTAACTTCCAAATAGAAAAAATGGGCTCATTTTGAGGTAGGAGTACCTCATTTATTATGCATATAGCTTATTATCTCAATCAACCGTCACTAGCACACCATGTTCAAATATTAACACATGTTTGCCAAAGAACCTCACATACTATAGTATTTCCACGCTATGATTTCCTATAAGGGCACTGGAGGGCAAATTGGAGGGACAAATTGTCGAAAAAGTTGGTTTTTTGACAGTTTTGGGTGATTTCTCTCTTCTGGGACAAAGGATTCATCGCCCCGTGAATTTGCCGGGGAATTCAATTCGCACACCTTGCGGCCACTTGTCATGCGACACATGGGTATTCGTCCGGATTCGCCTGGCTAAATCATTGCCAGCATTATGGAGGAGAGCCAAATTAGGGGCGAATCGGGGTTATTGGTCCGGATTCGCCTGGCTAAATGGTCAGGTGTGTTGGAGATGCTCTAACTATGTCAATCACCTTACTTTGACAAATATAATTCAAAGGACTTAACCAGAAAATACCATGAAATCAGACAAAATGTATATCTAGTTACCATGGTATTCATTAAGCATTTAACAAGCAGATCATAATCCAAAAGCATACGAAAACTAAATCAACTAACCTTTTTGGCTGAGCCAGGCTTGAAGGGACAAGCCGGAGGAGCCATTTCCGGCTTCTTAAATTCCCAACCCAAAAGCCCATAAACTTTCCCCTGCAATTTTCCAGAATTCAATAAAATTACTCTCAATTGGGACAGTTTAAAATCATGAGATTCTTAATTCTTCACTTCAACAGTCAGATTAGCAGATTATCAAAACATCCGAACACGCAACACCGATGCACAAATCAACCACTACCAGTTCAAAACCCGAAAAAAAAACCTCAACACAAAATCGAAAATTACTTCCAGCTTCTTAAATTCCCAACCCAAAAGCCCATAAACCTTCCCCAGCAATTTTCCAGAATTCAATAAAACTACTCTCAATTGGGACAGTTTAAAATCATGAGATCCTTAATTCTTCACTTCAACAGTCAGATTAGCAGATTATCAAAACATACGAAGAACACACACGCAACACCGATACATAAATCAACCACTGCCAGTTCAAAACCCGAACAAACCCACAACACAAAATCGAAAATTGTAACGAACATGATCATGATTGTGACGATCTTACCATGAGATAATAGAACAGAAGAGGCAGTACGTTCACGATTGGGACGAGAAAGAGCGGTATCAAACACATCAAGCAAACCTGATTCAATTGCGAAAATTCGAGTATCAATTTGCGATCTATGCTATAGATTCGAAACAGATACGATACTGAACATGAACAAAGGATCCGTTGACTTACCATCTTCGAGTCGGGTCTTGTGCTGCGTTAACTGAAGACGAAGATCGATTCGATTTTGCTTTGCGCGTTGAGTCTTCGCTATTCTGTGATGTTAAAGGAGGGGTTGTGCTATCATGCGCTGTGGAGTTGATTGCTTAAAGTACACTTCTCTAATTGGTATTGCCGTATTGGTTGGAGAAGAGGGCAATATGGTCATTTCAGAAACATAACTAGCTGGTGTGGTTTCAGCTCTACTCTGTTTCTCTCGTTTCACTATAGAACCAAACGTACACTTAAATGGGCTCAATCCTTGGGCTGAGTTTTGAGTTCCTGGCCCATTATTTGTTTGGATTTTAGGGTTTTTTTTTAAATCTTTATATCTAAATAAACATAATACAATAAATATATTTCAGTATATAATACTTTTATAAACATAATTGATAAATAATGCGCAAATAACCATGACATTTATCGAGGCTTACGTCATTGTTGGTTTAGCCCCGAAGAATATAGCAGTCCTGGGCAATGGTCGGATGAAGATTCAATCAGATGCACAAGTCCTCATTAATAT
>JAYMSV010002609.1:0-10882 GCA_036897745.1 Erodium moschatum
AAATTTCTAATATGCAATATTAAATTAAAGCCAATGAATGATCCTTTTGTCATTTATTGTCAAAATAGACGAAAGTGAAGAGATTTAAAATCAGTGAGAAAGTCGTCAATATTATTGTCATTCAATCAGTACACTTTAGTTTGATCAATGACTAATTTTCAATACCAATTGGGTTTCAAATTGCAACTTGAGTCCCAGGCCAGAACCAAGGACTTGATTCATAAGTCAATAAAAAATAAAAACCTGTCTGAAGGTACACAAGTCATTTTGGTTGAGCATATACGCTCGTCTTAACTCCAAAAATAGAAAGAAATACAATATCCTACTTCCAGTCATCCCCTAAGAATCATCGATACAATTAAAAAGGTATATAACTTTGCTTCAATTTCACTGCAAGAACTCTAAAGAGACATCCGAAACTACAACACAGTACAAATGAGATTTATACTTTCATTAAAGCAAGGCTATCTGGAACCTCTCATCTCATTTACAATCCAAATGATTTCTCAACCTTGTTGATCTGGTTGAGGAAAATCCATGTCATCTGCACCAACCAAATAATCTAGCAGTTAGAAGAAGTTGGGTCGGAAAGATTCACACGAGAAGGAAAGGAGGGATCATTGATATACCATGACATGTGGGGCAATTCTGACACAATACACTGGAAATCCAGTATAAAACTTGAGAGGGCCACCCGCTTTCAGTGTTTTCATGGCGCAGTCCAAAGAGCCAGTGTATGGATACTTCCCTTGAGCGTCAGGCTGCATTTTCTGGATTTGGGTTTTCACATAGTCAAAGGGCAAACTACACGCGGCAGCAAAGAACCCAGACACGCTACTTGCCCCTGAGGAGAAACAAGGCGCAACATGTTGAATCAGAATCAGAACAAACATTTCATCAAGAGTTACTATACATCAATCTTGATGATAACAAAAACCCTCATTATTGGGTGGACTGACAAGACCAAGAACTTCAACAATCAGTCCCAACAGAAAATACACAGAACAAAGAAATTCAAACTGGCTATGCATGATTAGATGAACTGGAGCTTCTACTAGTTAGTCCAACAAGAACACTTCTGATCAAGTTCAGAATAACTAGTCACAGCTTCTCTAAAGAAGCTGCTCAGTCCTACTTGAACTTGGAGCATTAGGTGGAGTTTAAGCCCGGACTTAAACAATTTCCTTCATGCTCCAGCAGATTCAATGGTCTAGAAAAAACTTTGTTGTTTTAAATAAGCATATAACCCACATTCACTTACCAAGAAACTAAGGTGTTCAGATTATTCCTCAGCTAAGTGCAGCAATCCTATGTGTTTATGGGACTAGATGTATTTTGTCAAAGTCTAAGAAAGATATTTAATTCAGCTCCCTACAACATGGAATGCATAGAAAAGTACACTGAAATTTTACCACCACAATGCCTTAGTTCAGACAAAACATAGAACTACAGTACACTATAAAAATGTGAGAATCAAGATGCAATAAACACATGTCACATAAGAAAAACATTTCCTCATATGCCAAACATTCCCCAAAAATTAGAGATCATAAACATTAAACTCACGCTGTAAACAATATTGATATAACTATACCTCTTTGATTGAAATGATAATTTAATAAACATGAATTATATGAAAAGAATCTTACCTAACACAGTAGCACCTTCACCAAAACCAAGGGTATCCTTGCAAAACTCAACACTTTGATCATAAGATGCAAGCATTCCCATGTTCAATGCCATTGCTCTCACCACAGTGGGGCCAGCACCTTTCCAGAGTGCCAAAATACCTTCATCAGAAGAAATTCGGAAGAGGGCATGGAACGCATTTTTGTAGTGTCGGCGCTGGGCGGCCGGCAGGGTGGCATCAGCCTGCATACGGATGAGCGCCAAATCAGCTGGACTACCGACAGTTGCTCCAATTGCACCAGCAGTTAGACCACACAAAGCTTTCTGATACAAAGGTAAGGGTTTCCCGTCATTGGCTGCAATTGCTTTGTTTGTCAAGACCCTGATAGAAACATAACGTAAGGGAAGTTGATGCATGGTTTCACAAGAAAGAAAGCAAGATAGAAAGAAAGAAAATGGAACTCACTTGAATGTTCCAAGACGTGCAGTAGTATATGTAGCTTGTCTCAACAATCCAGCGGATAATCCCTGCTCAAAATAACCTTTCTTAGATAGGCCAACTCAAATAACTGCTGTACTTAGATTCAGTTCAAATAGAAGTAAAAAAAAGTAACTACAAAGAAACTAGGTGTGTGGATTAAGAATTTGCATTTAAGCTTAAAATAACATCAACATAGCCGATTCAAATCACTGTTGTACTTAGATTAAGTTCAAGCATAAGTAACTACTAAGAAACTAGGAGAATGGATTATGAATTTGCATTTAAGCTTAAAGTAACATCAACATAGCCTTCCTTAAATTTAGAAATTCACATTTGAGACATGCATCATAGGCAATGGGTCTACTTCTAAATCCGAGTTAGAGCACAAATCAAGAGAAAAAGATTCATCTTAAATTTTGAAGTAGTAGACACTTAGCACCAAATCAACAGACACAAGCACCACCCATGCTTAGCTCACAGTCCTTACCTTGTAAAAAGCACCGAAACCCTCTTCCTTAAGCATGGTCTTGGTCACATGGCCAGCAGATCCCTGACCCAGCTGAATTCGCACCTGCACACAAACCCAGTTCCCATTTCTCAAACGAAACAACCAGAAGAACACAGATCTGAAATGTAACATCAATCGTTGAAGTCAAACTAGGGATTGGGAAGCAGAATGTTTAGTACCTTAATCATATCGATGGGCTGGATGACACAGGTGGCGAGCATGCCGGAGGCTCCTCCATTGACGAATGGCTTGACGGTGGGCCACACGCCGGCAGGTTTCTTCTCCGCCATTAGATGAGAAGAAAGGAGGAGCTAGCTAAAAAGGAACGATTTTGCAGAGCACGAGAAAATGGGTAAGCACAGTGCTCTATATATATCAACACTGAGGGTCAGGGACGACAAACCCTCCTCGTTCTTGTAATGGGCATCGTCGAAAACTATTGAAAATTTAAATAAAAATTAAATCTTTATTCTGATCTGTCTCAGTGTGGAGGACGCATTGCTCTCTTCTATGTTACGTACGTGTCCTCGGGTTTCTCGTAAATTACGATACTGACATTCATTTCCGCTTGCAGAGCTCTTTCCGTTCCCGCAAAAAAGTCTGGAATGTGCGATACGAACAGTGCAGGGTATGGTTTTGTGGTTGTTTGAAGGACATGTGAGGGCTATAAGAGTCAATTCACTTTGGGAGCTTTAATGTCACCCGCGTCACGAGACACGAGGGCCTCAACTTGGTTAGGCTATCTGAATCTTCGTGGATTACGATATTGTCCTTGTGGTTTTGTCGGAATTACAATGATCCTTCTCTGGCCCATTCGTTTTCTTTTATTAGCCCAAGCCAATTAATATGCTGCATTTTCACTCTTTTCCCTTTTAGCTCTTGAACTCTTGGCGCATACGAGAAAGCCTAAAACCGTATACTATACACATTAATACTTGGTGCAATCAGTACTTAAGAACATATTTATACAGAGAAAGACACAAGATCGGAGTTACGGGAAAGGGTTAGGCAGTCAAGTGGAACTGATGAAAGCAGAGATAAAAGGACGTCAAGTGGAGAACATATGTTCTAGCTTCCCCTCGAAAAGTTGATATGGATACTTCGTTGCTTCCTTTCGTTGATTCTTCGTATCAAATGGTTGTGAGGCCGTCATTTGGTTACCATCATTGGATACTATTCTTATTGCCTTGACGCTCTTCATGGAGAGCATATTAGCTCTGACTCATGGCTCGTTGCTCTGGCTCACGGCTCATAGTTCAGGTGGTCCTTGATCTTACATGACTCGAGACTTTGTGCTTAAGTCCAAAAGACAAGGCTTTCGACGCTTAACATTAAACTGGCAATAAAGATAACCAAAGCTTTAACTGAAAACTATAGCTGAACTTCTCATAAAAAGAGTAAAATGAACACCATAATTGAATCAAAATTGCTTCTCACCCAACTCAACTTTCAAACCTCTCATAAGAAACCTCTCCCTTTTCTTTTCGACTCAAAACTGCACTATATATCAATTCAAGCATACTATACACACTCTACAAGGAGAAAACACAAAAAATGATTTTCGTTGAACTGTAACGATAACTTCACTCTCAATCGAACAACCGAAGCCAGATTCCTCTTGAAACACCGATGCAAAAAAAGAAATGAATGACGGAAACCCCCTTGCAAGAAAGAATCAGATGAACAGAATGGACTCTTCAAAACCAAATCTCTAGGATGAGAGCATGGACTGCAAGATAAGTTGCTGCTGAGGCTGCAAGGATGACCAAGTAGAAGCTAAGGTTGCTGGCGGTAAAGTTTGCTGAAGCTGCCTCAGCAGACCAATCATCTTGTTTGCTGTCTGCTCACTTGCTAGCTCGTTGCCCGCACATAGTACCTACAACATTAACCATAACCCATCTCATGAATATATAGATAATTGGCACTGACTCAAACATGTGGACACCTTAACTACCTTAGAGCATTGGAGTGGTTTTTTTAACAAATTGACTCCCTACAACACCTTTTTAGCTAATGTCGATAGTGCGTTGGAGATGCTCTTACAATACTAACCCAAAGTTAAGCATCCCCCCAAAGCATAAAGCCAGAATGAGATCACTTGAACATTCTAATATGTCTGCATGTATCATGAGTAAGGGATATATCTATTTGTTTCCAGTCCTTAGATGTCATTTTTGTGGCCCCACCTAACTACTTTCACGAATCCATCTGATAAAGTAGGCCAACTGCCTCGTACCCCAGCATTCCTTCCCTTTAAATACAGAACAATTATATTGATTCAAAACAGATGACATAGAAAGAACACTAACCTCAGCAAATACTGAAACAATTTTAGGAAGGTATTGATTGTTGGGGCCCAAGAGATTAGCATCGGACCTGTGCCAAGACGTGTGCGATTTGACCAATGCTTAGTGAAGATGATACATAAAACAGATGCAAAACATGATAAACAACGAATGTCATGTAATCAACACCTCTACCTCTCCACCATTGAACAGAGCTGCTCATGAACAACTTTTGCCTCTATCAAGTCACCTTTTATAGGCAAGCAGCTTAGCCATGCAGGGACAACCTATAAATAACATGGGTTAAAATTGATAGAAATTAAAACTCAAAATCACAGAGTATTACTCGTCTTACATATAAGTGCAGTGTCAGTTAATTTAAGAGAGAGCAGCTTTTTTCTACATCATTCACTGAAAATGACCCTTAGATAAGGAAATGGAAACATGGTTGTACCTGAGATGAATCAATACTATCATGATGAAATTGGCATATTTTTCCTAAAGCAGATACAGCATTATCATATGCCATCAAATTCTCAGGTTGCAAAGCGTTGGGATGCCTTATAACATTATTTAACCTTGAAAGAGCCTCTGAAATAAGCCATTTGAAACAGTTATCTTACGTATCAAAATATAAAAATAAATTTCGAGTTTTGAATATATTTCAGTTGCTAGGTTGCTTGAAAGCACCATACCTCCAACAAGAGGTTTAAATGCATATCCTCCAAACTCGGCACAAACACCAAGTCCATATACAGCAGACTGCAAAACAGACTTCATGTCATAAAAGATGCACAACCACTTTAGGCAAAGCAAAAGTCAAGTTCAGTGAAAACCTGTCGAACATCAGGGCTTTCATCATTACAAGCCTCCAATAAGAATGGAAGATATGTATCATAATATCTATTCCAAAACAATAAAAAGACATGAACCTTGTCAGCAAGATATCAGTATATCAAAGAAATTTTCTGTCACAAAGCAATCACAAGAAACACGCCTTGTCAACATGATTTTAGTATATCAAAGAAAAATTGCATTTAGTGCGCTTACTTAAGAGCTGTTTCGCGACACTGCTCAGCAACATCATCAAAAATGCAAATAGCTATCCTCCTCTCTTCAGCTGTCTTATCCTTTCCCTATGTTAATACAACATTAAGCAAAGTTTACATTTTTTTTCTAACTCAAAAGCCAGAATCATCCGGTCTCTACATCAAGTTTTAGAAAGAAAAAAACTTCACCATCCTGTTTGACTATAAATGCACCTAATAAAAAAATGAGACCTGCTGCTATGTAAATACCCGATACATGTACCCGAGTACAGGATCGAAATGAAACAAATTTAAATATCCATGTTAAATTTGAAACAACTTTAAGCAAACCTGCTTCTATTTTGTGAAATAAAAGAACATACCCACATAGGAGTCAGATATGAAGACAGCTCATCAAAGAAAGGCAAGAAAGATGCTTTGAATGTTTTGATCAAAGTTCCCAATATTTCACCAACCTGCACAACAAGTTGTTTCAATTAGTTGTCAAGATACTGTACAGAAAGACAACAAGACAGTGGCACTTCAAAATATGTAAATAATTATGTATGGTATTCAGATACAAACTTGATCAAAAACTTCCTCTTCTTGTTCATTTTCTTCTTTAAGCAATTCGCTCTCCTCGGCATCAAAGTCTTCAGCTTTTGCTCGCTCTGCCCTTTCACTTTTGCGAGTTGAGCTTGCTGTGATAACATGCTTAATCTCATCCACTATGGATCTGACCTGACTTTCATCCATTAGTGTTCCAGAGATCTGAAGGTGGAAACACAAAATACACAAGATAAAGTCACAGAACTCTGAAAAGGTTAGAAAAAGTACAATCTGTAAGTATCAATATAATAAATATAAATTAGCAACAGAAATACATGAACAAGCAAACAACACGGCCAACTCAGGTTAATGATTAATAACAAGAATAATCAACAGGAAAAGGCTAAGCGGATTTGCTGGAACAAAACAAAAACAGGACATACATATATATATATATACACATCCTGATTGAAGGGGATGATAAATCAACATCCAAACATTGACTAACATCTCTGAATTGTTAATCAACTGTTGGTTTCTTGTGTGAGGCGTAACTTATTAAGAATCTAAGATGCAAGCTTTAACCAGACATTGACTATGAACTCTTTCACAAAGTGTTTCTAATGTTTCATAATCTTCACAGATCATGCATTTGGAGACAAATAATAAGGAAAATTAAGGCTTGATGATTGTTTTTGAAGTAGAATAAAGTTAGAGACACGGTAGGCCCATTTACATGCTAAAAATCAGAGATCTCAAGCAGAGAAGCAAGTGGTATGTACTTGACCCTTTCCTCACTTCACTCTTTCCTGTCATCCCCATAGTTATTAGCATCAAGCTAGAAACTACATTCAGTGAAATGGTTTGTCTAATACACAATTAGATGGCAAACCTGTAAGCATTCATTTAATGCGTCTAGCATGCTTGCAACAATTTCCGTGTCAGGTTCCTGCATGCACATTCCATTAAAATGTCATCAGCAGATAGAGGATAAGCATGATATCCACTGAGTTATATTGATACAAAATAAGCAAGCAATCTTAGAAAACAATAACCTTATGTAGTGCTTCCACAAGAGCTGGAACAATGTAGTCAGATAACTGCTTTACATACGACTCATTACGACCTTGCGCTAGCCCTTTCTCCACAGCTAATTTTGCAGAAAGCAGTAGTTCCGGCATTGCTAGAAACACATCAAACGTCTCAAGGATCGGTAAGGGCCCAATAACTGATAAGCTAATACCAAAAAAGGAGAGATTTAATTTATCTTTATACCTGAAACAGCAGCCTTCCTGACTTCTTCATGAAAATAAAATTTGAGGAGTGGAACTAAAATTGGAGAAACCTTCACATACATGAATTTACATGTCAGTATCATTTTGTTGAATTTGTGTGGAAAAAAATCAGACATGTTTGCATCAACAAACCTGATCAATCCATGGAAAGAATCCTTCCTTTAGTTCATCCGCGTAGCAACAAAGCATATTACAAGCAGTAGCTTTTTCCTCCAGAACACTAGTTTTGATCCCTATTCTCTTGTCACCAAGAGTGATGGTCTCCATACTGCAATACATATGCAACTCAGTGTTAGTCCTGCATTTTCAAGGCGATGGTCCTATGATAATTTTTGTTATGTATCCAAATTTAGAGTCACATCAATGAATGTTGTATGTCTGCAGAGTCATAATGCAAGTGTGAGAAGGAAATATTTCACTGATAGGAAAAAACAAATGCACTCAAATGGACAATTATGTAGCCTTTCTCCACCTCAGAAATACAGATGATTAAACCTATAAACAGCAAATACCACCTCAGAAATACAGGGCAGGAAAAAACTGCTAAACACCATATGGCCAACATATCACTATAATACCATGGCCGCAGATGCAACTAATGCTGACACAAATAAACCAAAAATGAAGGCATACAATACAATTGTAGATAAAATGTTCTAACGCATATTCAAGTTCTATTTTAAGTCCATCAATATAATTATAGATAATGTCACACACTAGAATTCAAATGCATAAAATGGAAAAAAATGTATGTTATTATATGGTTATGTATGAGTGCAAAAACTAATGGCTGTAAGAAAAGCAGGAAAGGAAACTCAGAAATCACACCCTTCGTCATCAGATTCATCGATCTCATTGTCAGAATCGGCAGATGTAATGGTTACATCAGGCTTCAGTTGGGCAGACTGAAGCAAGGGGGGCATGACAACGCTCATATATGGGAGAAAATCTTGGCCCAAACATTTGCAAAGCCTGGCCCACGCTTGCAGCATGTAACTTGTTGTAGGATCATCTGTCTCCATTTGAGATCCTTGCAATGACATAAGCACATCCATGACCTGGGAAAAAAAAAACATCCAGCTTAACTCAAACAAACAAACATCGTTGATTCCTCACATTCCCCTATACAGAAAAAACAAATCTGAGGAGAAACCAAATAAGGCTAGATTTTACCATCCATGACCATGTAGTAAGATGGAAGATAACTACCAAGTGAAAAAAAACAGTATGAAAGACATTCTTTTCTGTGTATATTCTTAGGTGGAACTAAACAGAACACCACATACCTGCTTAGCATCATCTCTAAATTTCTCTTTTCCAACAGCCATTCCAACCAAACTAATGCACTCCATGGACTTGGCACGGAGCATGCGGTTAGATTTGTCAGTTGCCTGAACCAAGATGGCTTTCAAATATGGCATAACCCCATGATAGTACTTTTGGAAGTGCTCCTACAAATACCCATAGTGTCAGACTGATCCATAATAAAATGAAGATTTTAATTATATAAGCAATTTTTTTACTATACCTGAGATGAGTCGGCAACAGATGCCAGAGCAGTCAAGGCTCCCTCTTGCACCATTTGCTTCCCATTCTGTATGATAAATATGTTCAAATTCAAATGTTAAGAATCCAGTGTTTTACGCACATGTGTATGAATAAGTCCATTGTGAACTGAAGTGCAAACTGCTAAATATACCTTTAGAAGTTCAAGCAATTTTATCACCATTGGTTCCAAGTATGGATTTAAAATATCAGGAGTACAGTTCTCACTGAAGTTCAGCACTGCCGAAGCAGCATGTGCCTGTAAATAGAAAGACAAAATAAGTAGACAGTTACCTTCACAAGAGAACAGCTTTAGGATTTGGATTTAAATAAAGAAAAGGAGCTCGTTAGTTATTGCTATCACATATTACTGGTCATATACTTTCAATTCCTTCTGTTATTCACCAAGAATTTTAAACTCTTCACTATTAATATATTACATCTGCAAATAAGCTGGTACTAACCTGTACTCGAGGATTGTTGAAATCATCCATAGCTTGAGTAAGTGCAGGGAGAACACGTTGATGGTACTGAACTTGCAAATCAGGACCCAAATCCGTTGACAACTGCCCAATCGCATTAATAGCTGCCCACCTCACACGAGGGTGTGGATCTTGAAATGAATTCAAGATCATAGTCAAAACCTGCTCCAAATTTTTCACCATGACCTGTAACAATAGGGAAGGATTGAATTACCACGACAAAAGGGGAGGAAATGCAGCTCATCAACATCTAACCTCTTAACAGAAATACAATCCCTTCAGACTCTTTATAGTTAAAATACACAATAACATTAGCTCAGGAAACCATAGAAAGAAGAAGAAAACAGATTCCCATCAAGGGTATGTAGTTAACAAGCACATAGCCTAATAGTCCTGGTCTCCTCCCACTCCCATTAACACTGTGACTCTCATACTAACCAATAACTACATTTTCACTAGCACATTTCAGGGGAATCTGATTATTGCAAAAACATGGTATATTTGTGAGGTGGGTTCAGATAAATGTCCCAAATTTACATATATAGACTCTCAAGTAGCATTGTACTAATAAACAATATTTAAACCAAAAAAACGTATACAATTTCCAATACCTTGGTGCAACCCTCAGCAATCTGAGCTAATGCTATCAATGCAGCATGGTGCTTCTGCCAATCTGGAGCAGCCAAGTATTCCGGCAACTGCTCAGAAGCAACAGGAACTATTGTGTTCCCACCCAATGAAATTGCGAGTCTATCCAAGCACTCCTGCCCAACACTGTAATTACTAGTCTCGCCTGCATCCTCATCCTCGTTCTCCGCACTATGCCACGCAGGATCATCATCAATGTCCAGGAGCATCTTCATCAATATTGCAAACAACCTGCTCACAAACTGAGGCAACTTCCTCATCATCCCGGGAGCTCGCTCCCTTGCCTCCGCAAGAGTCACCACAAATTCAACTGCTAAATGCCTAGTCCCTTCTTCTAAGGACTCAGCTTCTGCAATCTGTAGCATAGCCCCAACCACTTCGACGAGCTGCCTCCTGAGGAACCTGGGCTCGGTCTCTGCCAGCTCAATCAAC
>JAYMSV010002610.1:0-10882 GCA_036897745.1 Erodium moschatum
GTTAATTGCCCACGTGTCATCATCTGGTGCGCTCTGATGATGTCACTTTGGGCGGATCCTGTGGTCCAGATTCATTTGTAGTTTGCACAATAAGCCCTTGTTGTATTTGATATCAGCCCTATATATATGTATGTCTTTTATTTAAGTTACAAGAAATACAGGACAACCTTAGTTTGACTAGGAAAGAGGAAAACCTAGTTAGAAGATTAGAAAAGTGAAATAAAACTCCTTTTAGTTTCTCTATTTCAATCTTTCCTTATTATGAAAGGATTTGATTTTGAAAAATCAAATCCTTATAAATATAAGGTCGTAGGGCCGAAAATCCCATGCACCGTTATATTGATTGTTGGCCACCACTTAGAAAGAAAAGAGGGAATTGTTCCAAAGCTCTAGCAAGCTTCAAGCTGTGGGATTACTTTGTTCGTGTGGATACAATTAGAGGGTAGACTTATTCAAGGACGCCTTGGCATATCATTAGAGTGAAGGTCCTAGAATCTCAGTATCAAATTGCGTAGAACAATGGTTACAAGAGGTAAACCAATTTACATTATGTTCTAGATTAGTTATTCGAAATACATGTGAACAAGGTTTAGGATTATGGAGCAATTCTTGTGTTTCCGCTGTGTTTTCGAAACCCGTAATCCAACACGACCAGATCTAACCGCCGGGTATCCCGTTACCCAGCTAACTACCCGTCGGATGCATCGATCGGACAACAACATTATCTGCCAAAAGACGTTCTCCGGGTTTCCAGAATAGTAGGATGACGATAGAGGGAGGTGGAGAAGGTATTTGCAGCTGATAAGGCTCGAATATTTATTATAAATACCCCTTCTTAGCTTAGGAAAAAGGGGGAATCAATTTGTATGGAAATCATAATGCAAAGTTGAGAGTTAAGAGTTGGAATCGTTGGAAAAGTATAAGATGACCACTGCTGTAACTCAAAGAATTTTTTGCCTGAAAACCACTTTATTAGCATATAAGATGTCCAAGTATAACTACAGATCTTGAATCCATGATTATAGTTAATAATCGATGTTTATGAGTAGCATGTGAATGTATATTATGCGTGTCACATGGTAAAAGAGAATGCAAGTCTAGCGAGTAGTTATTTGACTTTAAGGCCAATTAGATTATGAGGATCGATACCTACGTCGTGCTTATGTGGACCATAATCGATTTTCCTATGGTCACTACCGTGTGTGTCTCGTAGAGTTATGCACTCATAGTTGTTCAATGTTACGAATAAACATAGTTACGAAACTATAAGTCTGGGTTGTTTTTCTCAATAGCATTACAAATCTCTTTACTTTCATTTTTTTATCTTAATTTTGTATTGTTGACCTCCACAAAAAATCAACTATCAATTACCTCGAATTGAGACAGCAAAATAACGATCAAGATATAGAGTTTATGCCTACGGTTTGTTCCCTACAATTTCACCTCACCTCACCTTTTTAAGACTTCCACAAACCTTAGACAAAACTATTTCGAGGATCTAACGCATGGAGCAGCCGGGAGGACAGGAAGGGGGACAAGAGGAGAATTGTAATTCTGGGGTAAGGGTTTGGATAAGCCGGATTGAGGGTTTGACCTAGGAGCATTTAGTAGTTAACATGTCCTAAAACCATGTGAATTTTTGGACACGGCGAGAAGCTGTGGAGGAGATGGCTAGGTGACGAAGGATGCATGAAGAATGATAAAACCTTACCCTACACCTCAGTGAGAATCTACCTAATGATTCATCAGTTGATTTCACAATTCAAGTGTGTTATGCTGGGAAATGTTTACCCGAGGCTTTGTCCTCTTTTCCAACACTTCTGGATATGTTAACTTATGCTGAGCCCACAGTAGAGGAGTTCATGAACCAACCTTGGGTTATGCACCCTCATGAAAGTTCTTCCGGGAAACAATTACCTTCGAACCATTAAGTTTTGATGCTGTTCCAACATAAGTACCGTTGTACAGTTTATCTTTAATTTTTTTAAAAAAAAAATTCATTGTATGTATAATTATTCTATGCTTTATTCTAAATTGTGTGATTTGTTATACACACAATACTTTTTTTTCCGCACTGAGGATACTACTTAGTTTAAAGTGTGGACTGCTTTGTGTCTTCCACTAGATTCTGCATGTTGTTTGCATTTAAAATATAAATTTTCAAAAAATACAAAAAAGAGTTTTGGGTGTTTGATAGGTTGTTTGCTATATTTCCTGGTCTTCAATGATTGAAATGTCGAGTGCTTGTTGCATATCCCCTAAATCTTTAGTTTGTACCTTGTATGATAAGAACAATCAATATGAACCATCTTGAAATTATAGTTTATTCTATTTGCAAATTCTATGGCTTACGATAAATATTTAGTTGAATTCCCTGTTATTCTTTGTGATTGGTAAATTGAAGTCTAGGACTGTTTTGCATATACCCTCAAGGCGAAATAGCATAATAAAAAAAGGTGATTATGAAAATGATTTAAGGACATCTTTGGAGCGTTTGAGCCAAATAGATACCATGTTGATTTGTTTATCCTTAGTCGCCCAACTTTGAGCCCGAGCCTTTCATTTCTTGACCCAAAACATTACAAGCCTAAGTATCATTTCGGTTCGTGTTAACCTTCAATTGTTTGATCCCGTACTTCGTTGATTATATGCTTCTTGAGTGGTGTCATCTTAGAGAGTGGATGTGAGAAATCAGTAGCAAGAAAGAAAAACAAATCAAAAGCCAAGGTTGTGTTGTTTTGTTCTTCTACTTCTCCTAAAAGAGAGACAAGAAAATGAAAAAAAAATATGGGGAGGATAAAATTCACCTCCTCAGGAAAAAAATAATAAAAAGGGAGAAGTAGAGAGCAAGAGCCAAGAAAAAAAATGACGTAGAAGAAATCATAGCAATGAAAAGTTGTGAAAAAGTGGTGTTAAGAGGAAAAACAGCCCAAAAGATGCTTTGGAATCCAAATGAGGGTTGGGGGATGTGTGCACACATTTGTTAGGTGTGAGAGCGAACCATATTGGTCACGTGGTAACTTGTAAGCTTCTTTTCTTATTCTTTCCCGAGCTTGAGTCAAGCCTACATTACAAGCTTAATAAAGTCCTTTATGATCCAATAGTCACTTTATTTCCTTACGATTAGTAGAGAGGGTCATGTACAAAATAACATATGAACTTCAAAGCTCTAATAAAGGTGCACGGGAGAATTCCTCTTCGAGCTTGTCGAGAGAATAATGTGTCAAAAATGTGAATTTAAATTTTTTGATTTGAATTCATACTTTAAGCGTTATCTAATCTTTGTACATTAAATAGGATTAAGGGGAATGAGGAGAAGTGGCAACATCGTTTTCTGTGTTCCCATAGTGTTTCTCGCTGGATCTTGCATAAACTGAAGTGGGATGTGGTATGTCGTCGAAAATCTGAAGGAGGTCTAGGCATCCGCAATCTTTAGGAAGTGAATAATAGCTTCATGGCCAAGTGGTTTTGGCGGTTAGCATTCTCATCTCTGGAAGCAGTTATTTGTGCAAAATTTAAGTGGAATGTTTGGGAGTGGGATCTCACTCAGTTGGATAACCTAGGTAAATCATTTGTTTTTTTATCATATTATGAGTCTAGCTTCAGATGATCGTTTTAAAGCCTTTTTTGGTGGTAAAGGTTTACATTGGAAGGTTAGAGATGGGGCTCGAATACGTTTTTGGGATAGTGTTTGGCTTGGGGATGTACCCCTGCGGTTTCGTTTTCCATACCTTTTTAATGTGGTAAGCCCTAAGAACTGTACTCCGCAAGATTGTTGGAGAAATGGTAGATGGAATGTTGTTTATATGAGAGATATCTACTAGTGGGAAGAAGGGGAGGAACGAGAGTTGTAAGCTATGCATGGCTCGGTTAGGCTTCAGGCCGAACCAGATATGATAGTGTGGACTAGACACCCCAATGGATTCTCCTCGGGAAAGATGTTTGAGCTTTTAACAGGACCTACAATTGAGGTCCAATGGGCAAAATTCTAGTGGATTAAAGATCTCCCGCCAAAGTATAGCACTTCGGTTTGGTTGCTTGCAGATGTCTCATTTCTATCTTTGGTGTTTCTTGAAGCTAGGGGGATGAAGATTTCGCTTAATGAGATGATGTGCAGTTATGTAAGTCTTGTTTCGAAGACTCCGCCTACTTGTTCATGCATTGCCCTATGCATGGGATTTATGGGGCCGAATTCATGTTTGGTGGTCTATTTTTTTGGTAATGCCAAGAGATATTCTAGATTCCCTTTTGATCTGGAGGGAATCCTTGCCAGGCTGGTTATGGAAGGTGTGAGAAAAGGTTAACTATACTACCGTTTGGCACATTTTGCTCTAGAGAAATGGAGCTATTTTTAAGTGCAAGGTGGAGGAAATTTCAGAGGTGGTGGGAAAGATTCAGGCTCATACTTTCAGTATAATGAATATGTCTTGAGACTTGAACGCATATGTTTCTTTCCAGGCTTGGTGTGCGGATCCCATGTCTTGCATTTTGACCCGACGCATAGGTTCCTGAGGTGCTCTGGATCGGGTGATTTGTTGGAATTTAATCGTTGTTTTTTTGGGGTTGTTTATGTTTTGTTGGCGCTCGTTTTCTCTTGGTGCTAGTTTTTTGCTTGCTTTTATTTTGTTTCTTGAGAGAGTCCTTGGATGATCCCCGGTTATGGGTTGTGGTTCCTTGTTTCTTTCGCCTTGAGAGAAAAGTTTTTGGATAAAACCATCGCTTATAACAAAAAGGGGGAATGAGTGTCACGTGCAAATTTAAAAACTTTGTTTTGAAGTCACAACCATGCTTGTCAAACACCTGTTTTTAAGACTTTTTGCAAATCGATATTTACTTTCCTGTTTTTGAATAAAGGAGGACTGGAATCCTCCTATCGGGGTGAGCCTCGGGATTTAACCGGCATTATCTTTACTATTTTTGTTTTATGATTTTCCGGGACGAGAAAAGTCTAAGTGTGGGTGCCTGTGTACTTTACACTCTTTTTTAGAGTATTTGCTTTCACATTTAGTACTCTTTTTATCACATTCTGATAAAAATTACTTCATTTTTCTCTCGTTTCCGGTATTTTGCATCTTCCTAAGTTTTTGTAATAATTTATAAACAAAAGGGCCAAAAACGGATAACAACGTAGCAAGAAGCACTCAGTACCCGATTGGCCATCTAACTGGGTAGAGGATCGGGTTCACCAATACTTGGATAGACACTCGACCAAGTAGATATGTCGGATACACTAGTGCCCGACCAACCACCCGATCGAATACGATCGTAGATACCCCGTTACCCGACCACCTACCCATCGGATGCGCCAACCGGATAGCAACGTCAACTTCTAGAAATCGTGCTCCAGTTTTCTAGAATGATTAGAGCACGAGGGAGAGATGTGGAAAAGTTAATTTCAATTGATAAGCCTCGAATAATTTAATATTAATACCCTTTTTAGCTTAGGAAAAAGGGAAAATCAATTTGTATAGAAATTAGAGTGAAAAGTGTAGAGTGGAGAGTTGTAGCCGTTGAAAAAGTATAAGACGACCATTGCTCGATTCAAATAGCTTTGTGTCATTTTTTATAAGTTTGGTTTGTTTATTACAAGAGACACTCTACCAAGGACATGAGGGTTTAAAGGTCACAAATGACCACGACCGTGATTACAAGGGAGCTCCAACAATGAGAGCTAAAAGGCTAAGCCTTGAAAAGAAGGACGACAGGTCCAAACACAAGCGAGTAACGAAAAAAAAGTCACCCCTCATCTTCGTACCGCTTTCACCTTCCGAGGTCAAAGGAGGATCGTCAAAAGCTTTCTCCTTGAAATCCAAGTTACGATCACAATGCGAAATCTCTTTCTCCTTGGGAGCCAAGTTATGAGAAATTTGAACCTGTGTCCCAACGTCGGTCTCAAAAGACGCTGTCGTGACACCTCTTTCCCAACTCACAGATCGAGTTTTTGACATGGTAAAATAAAAGTAACTAGGGTCTGACCGACAAGGCGGTGACTGATTTTTTGGAGGGAAACCCTTACGTTTCGGAGGTTTAAGGAGAGCGCCCTTCCATGGACTACCCTACTGCTCCGGAACCTCCAACTGATTGGCGGTCGTGGCCTCAACCCCAATCACACCTTTTAACGGAGCCAATGTCGGGAAAAACTTAATGCCTGCAAGAGGTATACCTGCACTGTCTCCACCCGAACCCGCAACAAAAGACTCTTTAACTGCGTATCCAATACTAGAGTTGGAGCAGTAGACATTGCACTATGAGCTAAGTCGTCAAGAAAAAATATCCAACAATTTGGTCCAAAGCCAATTTGGCACTGCCAACCTAGACCAAGTCCAAGTTGTTTAGATGAGTTTCATCACAACCCAATTGAACATCTGATCACACCAAATCATCTTCTTCAAATGGACGCAGATCACGCAATACACAATTAACAATCGAATCGCCCACCTAGACAGGATCGCTCGAATATGCATAAGCAATATTCGGATCACGTTGATCATGCTCAGTAGCAGGATTTGTCGCAAAAGACAACTCTGCAATCCCCGACCGATGGACAGAAACGACTCAACCGACCGACATAGGCTTCGGTGAACACTTGAGCTCAGAATCGCAACTCTCCTCTAACTGAAGCAAAATCTCCAAAGTGATTGTGCAAGAAGCCGGGAAAGATTTAACCTGGGATACTGTAACCAGATTCGTTCCAAAACTCAACTTCACAGGGTGTCGAGTGATGCTCTGTTTGGCATCGATCATAACTCGAG
The DNA here is from genome assembly GCA_036897745.1 of Erodium moschatum. NCBI lineage: Eukaryota > Viridiplantae > Streptophyta > Magnoliopsida > Geraniales > Geraniaceae > Erodium > Erodium moschatum. The sequence goes on from JAYMSV010002610.1 coordinate 6,753, forward strand.
GACGCAAGCTTTGATCAGTCCCAACTCGAACCTTCTCCGACTCAACTCCAACCTTCTCCGACACTTTTAGAAGACTCTTCCTCGAGGCTTTGTTTTCGACTCCGCACTCCATCTTTACGAACATGACGAGATTTTGACCAAGAAAAATTCACGAACATATCATATTTTTAACTCTATAACCATTAAATGTTTCTATTGCCTAGGACACTCTGCGCTCAGACGATAAGGTGACAAAACCGAAATACTGACCTCCCATGTTTAGAGGGCGCATAACAGAGCAAGATTGGATCTTGCCATAAGACCAAAAAATATTTCTCACCTATGCCTCCGAGTTCTTAAACGGTAGATTATAAACAAAAATCTCTGATTTTGATGTTACCTTCTTGCCTTTTTCGATCGATAGAGTCTGAGTTTGCTATGGAAAAAGAACTTTCCATGCCAAACGCTTTCCGAGGAAAGTCCCGACCAACAACGCTTGCATCTGTTTTCTCCGAGACGTTGGTCCTCCAATCACCAAAGGACACTTTTTTATTGCCGACTCACCATCGAGCAACACCTACCCACCACAGCATCTTTCTAGTATCTTTTGGTTTCATTTGTTTCTCATTTTTATATGTTTAATTTTCCTGCAAGCCACTTTATTAGCATATGAGAGGTTCACTTGTAACTAGAGATTTAGAATCTAGGATTATAGTCAGTAATAAATGTTTATGAGTAATATTTGAACGAATATTATGTGTCACATGGGAAAACGCATGCAAGTCTAACGAGTAGTGGTTTCGACTTAACGCAAACTGGGTTGTGAGGATTGGTACGTACATCGTGCCGATGTGGATCTTAAGCGACTTTTATGTGATTACTACCGTGTGAGTCTTGTAGAGTGGATTGCTCTCGGTTGTTCAATGGTACGAGTGAACATTATTACAAAACTATAATCTCATGTTCATTTCTCAATCGTATTACAAATTCTCAGGCTTTCATTTTATGATATTTATTTCGTACTATTGATCTCAACAACAATCAACTATCAATCGCTTCGAATCAAGACAGCTGAATAAAAAACAAGATATATAGTGGTGTCAGTCCCAATCGTAACAATTTCCTTTAGCATCCTTAGTTCTCGTAATAGGAGCTCCGATCCCGCTTGACAAGACCACATTTTGACCTTGTGAATTCGTACGTGTCTCTCCCAAATCCAGACAATTGACACGTCTAACTCCACATCAACCAAACGGCTAAGGAAACAATATGGATACCAACTGGCTAAGGAAATGAGTGAATACATGAGCAACTCTTCCCTTACATACTTAAACTTCCTCCTATGAATGATCGAGATCTATCTTATCTGCATATATTTAAGAATATGCTTAACATATTTTAGGATGCTTGACATATTTCAAAATGTTTATACATTAAACTTGGACACCCTAGTTCAACTGTATTATTGACATGTGCATGACAACTACATGACGTCTTACATGACGTGCTCGCCGATAGCGCACACAGTCTAGAAAAACCTAGTCTCGAATTCGGGCACCCGTCCCTCACAATGCGTTTGGTCCCGTACACGACGATTATAGATTGAAATTATGTTCATGTTAGTAGAGGCGGGCAGATACACAGACCATTGGTTCGCTATCTTTTCACCGCTTGCATATCTAGAGATTTAGTATGACGGATCTGGTATCCATCTAAATTCGTCGATTGATTTAGTGACGGGTTATATATGATGGGTATTTTAGAAAGGTCAAAATCCACAAATATTTAAACAATAGTTGTCACAGCCTTGCTTGCTTGCTTCCACGACATATCTCCTTGTCTTGAAATATCGAAGTCCATGTCACTGCCAAACTCAATCCCTCAGCCTATTTATTTTTATATTACATTAAATCTAATTAGTAAAAGGAAGAGAGAAAGTGATATTGATGGGTCAAAGATCATTCGGATATAAAAACAGAGGACGGATGATCCTTTTCCATATTCCCTCACTTTTGGCTTTCAAACACATTCCTCTCTCTCTCCAAAAACAAGAAACAAATAAGATTCACAAGCTTTTCCAGTTATGGAAAAAGAATTGATGAACTCGGCGCCGATGATGAAGAAGAAATCGAGATTCAGAAGGGTCTGTGTATTTTGTGGGAGCAGCCCTGGGAAGAACCCCAGCTATCAACTCTCCGCTATCCTCCTCGCCAAACAACTGGTACTTGTATCTATATATTTATCTGTCTGTGGCTTCTCCGTTCTTGTCTTTACCATACGATACCAGGTATTCTCTAGGATCCTAGTTTTCAGGACATTTTTTTGGTCAGATGAAACAGAGTCCTCTGTTTTTGTTTGCTTGTTGATCGAAGAGCGAAGAGGAGACCGGAATAATTCAATAAAATACATGGAATTTGTGAGATATTGTTGGGTCAGTTGTATTAATATATGTGGCTTTAAAATTGCAGGTAGAGAGAAACATTGACTTGGTCTATGGAGGAGGAAGCATTGGGTTGATGGGTCTCGTCTCGCAAGCTGTCTTTGATGGTGGCCGCCACGTCTTAGGGTACCTCTCTCTCGGACTCTTAACAATGTTATGCTTCATTCAAAGTTACTAAAGCATCTTCGTGTTGTTGCAGAGTAATTCCCAAAACCCTCATGCCGAGAGAGGTAAATTGTAATTCCCTTTGAAAAAAGTGGGATGATATGAGAAAAGGGACTGAAATTGAGACCATGAATCGTTTGTTTTACAGATAACAGGAGAAACAGTTGGAGAAGTGAAAGCCGTGTCGGGGATGCACCAGAGGAAGGCAGAAATGGCGCGTCAGGCGGACGCGTTCATCGCCTTGCCAGGAGGATACGGGACGCTGGAGGAGCTCTTGGAGGTCATCACTTGGGCTCAACTGGGGATCCACCAGAAGCCAGTATGTCTTCACTCTTTTGACCTGTAATGGTTCACTAATTCTGATACATAGATTGTTTGAAATGAAAGGTTGGGTTGCTGAACGTGGATGGGTACTACAACTCGCTCCTATCGTTCATAGACAAGGCCGTCGACGAAGGATTTGTAACCCCAGCTGCCCGCCACATTATTGTGTCTGCCCCAACTGCCCAGGAACTCATGTCCAAGCTTGAGGTACCATTTACTTCCACTCATCATTACATTAACTAATGACTTTATTTATAATCATCATTACTTGTTAGGACTATGTGCCCAAGCATTCGGAGGAGGTGGCCATGCTCACCTGGGAGATGGAGCAGCAAATAGAGTACACTGCCAAGCTTGATATTTCCCGTTGATTAAGGTGTTTTGCGAGCCTACATTCCGTTGTAGATATTTATACCACTGTATTAATTCATGGAACACCCCTAAGTTTCTTTGATTCCGTCCGTGATACATACTACACTACACTACACTAATGTAATGTCATGGACGATTTCTGATTGCGACTCTAGCTAGGATTGTAATGATTCTGCATTCTTTTTACTGTATTTATTCTTTACCTATTGACACTGTAACTGTAAACTACAAGCAGTGATTTATGAATGCTAATTTTTATTGTGTCGGTGATTTACGGGTGCTTTGTTGTGGTTTGTTGAATATTGCTTTCGTTGCTAAAAAGCATGATAGTGATGGGCTGTGAACAGTTCAAGTTCCACCGCCAGGAGAAGAAGAATTATGTATTCGTGCAAATCCATATTGTTTTCCGTGTTAATGGAGCTTCAATTATTTATCTTCTATTGGATTTTTATCGTCTATTTAATTTCGGAATATTTATGTCCCCACTGCAAAATGAAGATTAGTCCATCATTCATTGATCAAGGTCTTGTATTATATTTATTTTGACGTGAGATGGCATGTGTCGTATATGTCATGTGTGACCATCACAATGTGCATGTCATTATTTTTTTTTTGCATGAAATGGGTTATGTGGTAAGCTCTTGGGTGTTGTTGACTCCTATAAATAGATGTCCCAACTCTGGGTATTATACAAACCACAATTCATATGAACACACAAGCATCTTGTAAGAACCTCTGAAGATATTAAAGAAATGTTCTCTCATTCTCTCTACGTTTCTTAAGTGTTCTTTCTTGTTTGCTCGGTGACCAACCCGTAGACACCAACCTTTTGTGTTCGTGTTACTTTGGG
>JAYMSV010002611.1:0-10880 GCA_036897745.1 Erodium moschatum
GCTTATCGTTACGGAAGTAAAGTTCCGGGTATGTATCGGTTAAAAAAAAGTTTGGGGTAATATTCCGTTAATCGCGATAAGTTTGGGGTGGTCATTTGTATTTTCCCCTTTATAAATTTCATTTCAGGAAAAAAAATTGGGGTTTATTCTACCAATCTCACGGTAGTGTCGAATCTGTAAGGTCGAATAGAAATAAAATCATCACGTATCATCTTAAACGTATCCAATTGGGATCTTCACATTCCAAGAACAAAAGATCTTACTCGACCTATTTATTGCTAATGAAAAAAAAAAACCTAAAATTTGAATTTATTCTTGTACTAAAATCATCTCCAAGGATCGGGTCGATTAATCTAGGTGAATAGTGATTTCACCGGGAGATTCACCCGGCTTCCTTCTGCTAAAGAATAAATAAATCAAAACTCGAATCTGAAAGAACGAAAACCATCACATTTCCAGACCATACTGCTAAACTAAAATATCAGATCTGTCTACATATAGGATAATTATTCCTACCAATTAATTTGACTTGTACAGAACAAATAAGAATACAAATAACAGAGATTATTGTAAAAGTCTATTCTACAACATTGCAAATTCAAGGCACTACACTATGGTACAACAAAGATGATCAAATCACCTTGGATTGTGAAGTTCTACATGGTGTTATCAGCTGGAGGTGGAGGAGGTCCTCTTTTGTTGTTTCTGCGGTCCAATGCAGAGAACGGGTTGCTTGGCTGTTGAGGGTTAGGCGCTCGGGGTACGACGTTCTGGCTCGCCTGTGAAACGGGTACCCAAGTACCCCTCCCCTGTTGATTACCAGGACCTCGGTATTGTTGATGGTATGCCCCGTTTGGAGCAGGCCTGGGACCGTGCCTAGGTCCACCGTTCTGATGAAACCCATGCCTAGGATGGTCACCACGACCGTGGGCCGGTCTGAAGTTTCTTTCATCTTGGGGACGGCGAGGAGCAGAACTGTATCCACGTCCATGACCATCTTGTACGTGAGGAGGATATGGCGGCCTGTTATGATTTTGAGGAGGATAATTTGTTCTTGGGGGCGCTGATCTATATTCTTGCCCGTGTTGGTTGTAATTTGCACGTGCAGGAACCATTGGGACAGCTGGAGCGGCGTGCAAATTCATCGGCATACCACGTCCAGACCCATTATTACTATGATGTGTCTTCGACTGTAAACTATTGTTTATGAGTCGATGAGCTGCCTCCCCAAGCTGTCGACCATAAAGTGCTCCGGCGGGGTTTTGCCTAGACGGAAATAGGAAATGTTAAAACACATAGCAGCGTAATATCTCAAATAAAAATGCAACCCAAGAGTATAGCATGGAAATCCCAAGGAAAACAAAAGCAAAGCAGACTCTACCTTCCATGTTCCCATGGCTTTCTCTGATCATCATGCCATAAAGCAGGAGGGGGTTTCAGATCATTTGTCGCAACCATCTTATAAAAGAAATTTCGGCATTAGTTAGAAGAAGAAAAAAAGGCATCATTTTGCCTTACATTCATGCATGTGCACGCATAAGTATGAGGATTGCTGAACATGCTACGTAGTTTGGGGCGAATAGATGTGCAGCCAAATAGATGAAGCAATAACAAGGGCTTAAAACAAGTGATACCATAATCATACAAACAATCCACATATGGGGAGTTAACTCCATACCTTTTTAGGGAGTACAACCCCAACAGGTGGCCGAGTAATGTGCTCATGACTATCGGGGAGTTTATATATAGCACATCTGAACAACAGCAGGTATGAAAAAACAGGAGATAAGCACAACTAGCAAGACAGCATGAAGGTATATAAAATAAAAATGAGGGATACTTACAAAAAAGTACCCTGATGTATTCACTTTTTGCAACTTGTGGCTCAAACCAATTATTAAAAAAAGAGGGCTAACAAGTTGCAAAAATGAATACCTCAAGATACTTTTTTGCAATTATCCCAAAAAATAATATGAAAGTTTATGACTTACATAATTTGGTTGCCAATGACATCTTCCATGCCTTTAACAGGAGACCTGAATATGGGAGGGCAGGGGTCTCCAGAGCAAGGGGAAATATAACCATTCATTCCATCACTGCATGTGGCCCAAAAAAATCAGAAGATCGTGGTGCACCTCAAATTTATTTTTATCATTTGAGAAGATAGAAACTAGCTTCAAATTTGGATACAATCAAGACTGGAGATATTTCTAACATTTCCTATACAGCAAACAGGATGTATTTGAAACTCAATGAATCAACGACTATTTCAAGTACCTAAACATAACTCAACGCTTTAAGACACGTTACCTTTTCCCATAGACTTTATCAGAGATTTAGTTATATTTCAATGAACACAACATAATTTTTACGCTTTCATAAATCACCTTAACCCTTGGGAGCAAATTGCAAAGCACCACCCTAAGTACAAAGTGTGCCGATTCACAACCCTAAACAATTTTCAGGATGCAAATTAAAAGGAAATGCCCAGATTACCCTTGTACAGTTGCACAATTTTTTTATAGAGAATAATGATTTTAAGATGAAAATCTCATTATTACATTAAAACTACGAAAAACTGAAAACAACGTGATTAACTAAGTTTAAGGGTTGTAGATATTTGTTTTTGTAAGCATTAAATATTAATACTTGAATCCCAAAATATTAGTTTAGAGATCTATACAATTTAGTTTAACTTAAAGTGAAAGAAAGTTAAATTATTCTTAAAATATTAATGACACTATTGTTTTATAATCTAAATGAAATATTAACATTTGCATCTAAAAACTATGTTTTTTTTTTCTGCAACAAGGGTAATTTCAACTTTTCATATTAATTTGCATCCTAAAAAATGTATAAGGCAGTGAATTGCAAAAGATGCAAAATTGAGGGTGATAGTTTGCAGTTTCCTCTTACACTTACCCAAAAAACAGAATAATGTCAAGCTCATTTTCATTAATGGTAAGTTATTGAGCTTCATAATACTACACCACGAACCTGAAAGTGGGATCAATTTTTTCCTTAACTTCGACCCGCTCTTTCTCTGGCATCTGCTTACATTGACTGTCAAGAGAAAAAATGCATGCAGAGAGAGGATGGGATGATGCCACAAAAAGCATGTTAAACATCACACTATTCCGCCTCACTTCTTCCTCCTGCAAAATATTGTTCCATCGAACTGATGTTAAAAAAATACAAGAAAAGAAATTACAGAACAAATTAGTGAATAGTGGCCCAAGCTCACAGAAGAATCATACCATTAATGTATGTTCAATTTTTTCAACCTCACAGAGAAGGCGCTCCTCATCAATAAAAGGCAATTTTGCAATACCCTTCAGGAAAAGCAGAGAACACAGTAAATATTATGTATAACAGCTCTTCATTGCCCGTCCTTGTCTTAAAAGAAAAACTAAGAACAAGAGAAACTCACCTGCCATGCAAACCGTTTTCCGTTCATGTCCACTTCAAAATCTGATACAAAGAACAACGGGCCAGATGAATAACAATATTACAATATGCAGTGAATCAATAGAAGTTAATTGGCATCGAGATCTCAGGCACCACCAAAAAGTAATAGAATCCATACCAGTAGGATAAAAATCAATGATGGGCGAGTTTGAATCAGTCATCAATTTCCTGTACTGCTCAGGCAATGCATGGGAGCTGCAAATGATATTATGTGAGTAAGCTACTAGAAAATTTGCAACAGCAAAATGAAAAACAAATCTACAATACCTTGCAGCAGGAAAAACTCCAAGAAGTTGATTAAATGGTTTGAATGGAGATCCCAATTCAAACTCTATATTCAACTGAGCAAGGTTCTTTAGGTCTGAAGCGAAGGGTGCATAATGATATGGATAAAACCTGGAAGGGAAAAAAAATTACGCACAAAGTATACAAGGATAACCGTCCTCAACAATGAAGCCTACATCTCAAAAAATTAATAGTATTTGAGGAAAAAAAACTAGTCAAAACAATACGTAAAAATCATGTCACTACTTCCATAACAGTTCTCACCCGTTATGTACTACAATACATACTCATGGGATGGGATACATTACGAGAATATGCCTCAAGATATGGGAAAATAACAGTTTGATTGAAATACATATTCCAAGTCCAAATCGCTAGAAATCCCACTCATTCTCTCAAACAAAAGGTACCCTGGCATTTCCAAAAAACTTGAGACAGGGTTCGATATTTAATTATTCATATTGGTGTCAAAACTGGATATCCATTTCCTGCGTAAGAAACTCAGAGTATTACATCTTCAATTATAAGATATGTACCTTATATTTTCAGGCTTTCAAATTATAGTTATTTTTTTTTTACTTTTAAACGTTTATTCAATTTTTTGGGTTGGATCTGAGCAATGGCACAAGTAGATAATAATGCATAAGGTAGTAATATTTGCATGACAAGAACAATTCAGTAGCAGAGATTGGAAACACACTCACCACTGCCAAGAACAAACACCTTCATAGTAATAGTGCATAACCCAACATAAGCCTTCTGTGTATTTCAGAACCTACAAAGATAACCCTTCATCACATTAAATAAATCATACAGAGCTATGATGGCTTGAAATATTGAGCAACAATAGTTTAATTACTCACAACATCTTTACGTATTGCATCAAGTTCCTCTGGAGTCTTTGCACAAAACTTCTCTTCATAATACCTTTCTCTCCACCCTGGAGATCCCAATTTTATCTGATAAACGAACAATAGAGATATAAACACCAAAACTAAATTACAATGAATAAAAATGATATAGAAAAATATTAAGTTTCAAATTATCTTCACACTTGTAAGTAGCAAATAAGACTGTTCGCAACAAGAAAATAATGCAGCCAGATACAAAATTATAAATACACACAAAAAAGATACAATGCATAAAGCACCTGAGCATTAAGACCAGGTACCATGGACTATTATCGTTTTCCAATACATTCTGAAAATTTTAAAACACTATCCAATCATAAGGTCAGATCATTGTGCACCAGCAAACAGACCTTGTCTTCCTCAGGGTTTTCAGAGTTAAAAGCATCAGATTTCTCTCTAAGCAACTCTTTGAGCTTCGCTTTTAGGTCTTCCTTGTTTTCATGAGCCTGGAAGCCAATTGGAGAAAGAACATAAAGAATTTAATAAAGTACACAAAATATAATAGCATAGAATACACACGGTAATATATGCATTCTTAATCCCTCATCAGCAGACCTCATATCCAATTAAAACACTACCCCAGCCGAATTAGTTATATGAATTTTGGTGTACATGAAATTTATGTTAAGGTACTTGTCCTGAAATAGGGAAATCATACTTCGGTTTCAAGACTATTCTCAGCTTCAACAATTGCAGCTCCAATAGTTGCCCCTGAAGATAACCGTGCTACTTTACCGGCTCGAGATGAATGTTTACTGTGAATATCGAGGTCTGACAAACCAGCTGTGGCTTGTCCAAGCTGTTCCCCAGAGCTTTCGGATTTGCACCCGGACTTTTTTTGTTGGTATGGTGAAGGTGTAGGAGCTGAAGCAAGACGGGAACCATGAAACCGAGCAACTGGAACCAAATCAGGTTGCATCTGAGGCGCTGCATCATCTCCTCTCCTCTTCTGTACCTTTTCCCGCTTTACTCTTTCTGCCTGTCGCTGAAAATTGCAAGCAAAGCAAAACAATACTTATTTGGCATCGCATCAAATAATATTTGGAAATACATTAAGAGGTCAGAGGAATATAGCTTCAGTGGCAAGCAGTATGACCATCAGGCATCATAAAATGCCTAATTCCACAATTGTTAAAGTCAAAAACCAAATAAAAAACTTGTGTATATCAAATGAGCCAATACAATTCTTGTTCTTGGGATGGGCAGACCAAAAATCACAGCGAATGAAATTTTGATATGTTTTCTCGGTAAAGAACAAATCGATAAAATGAACAGTAATTTGCATTCCCGTGCCACCATCAGTTTTCTTAAATGAACGCAAAGAACCAATAATGATATGGAATACATGCAAGTTGCCACCAGCACTTCATGTCAATCTGAGAACTGGACAAACCTGATGCAAACGACCCCTTTTCTGGAATATTCTATCTTCGTACGATCCCACTGCCTGGATAAAATGATCCACTCTACCCAAATTTGGCTGAGAAAAGAAAAGAATAAGTCAGTGGATACCAATCTTCCAGAGAAGGACATGCTTCCAAAGCAAAAACAAAAAGAGACGGTCAATTAGATACCTTGCACCCATCAGTCAGATAGCCACCCACTGCATTAAATTCCTTCCTGTACACTGTCATTAGCAAATTAATTGCACCCTGGAGAAAAAGATAAATATATATCAGATAACTAAGTATCATCCATGTCCACTATTTAAATCAATTATGTAAACTAAACCCAATACCAGTTTTCACAATTTCCTGTAAAGGGTTTTCATCAGATACTCAATTATTCAATCTCATTGTCAGTTGACTTAGCCACGTCACGAGAGGATAACCTTATTGATAAGGTGTCCTTAATTGGATCAATTTTGAGAATTTTTGGGTCGAAATGAATAAATACAAAGTTTATGGGACCAAAACGGATTACACGAGTTAGCACAAGGACTCAAATGAACCTTTTTCCTTACAACTATGAATATTCAATTAGTAATATGCACAAATGCAAGCTAGTCAACTGATCCATTATCAACTTGTTTTCTACTGGAGTAGCCTATCTGCAAAAATAATAATAATTTGATGTAAACCAAATCTTAAACATACCTCACGAATCTCCAACGTAGGCATATGTGGTAGGAAATCATTTCCAACGAAAAAACACATGAAAATAAAATCATCCACAATGCGTTCAAAATCAATTTCAAAAGGAGGATTTGGAATTTTCAGCTCAAGGTCCAAATACTCTCTAAGAGTCCAGATGTTCAGAAACTGCACAAAACAAAACAAAATACATAAATCCTTCAATCTGAAAGGAGTTGATTGCCATTTTATAATATGAAAAGCATTTGCAAGACATATAAGTTTAAGACAATAATGATTAAACTAACCTGGTAAGGCTTTCTAGCCACAGCATCAGCTTTCTCATCAAATTCTCCTGCTTTTCTTTTTGGTTTCCCTTCACAATTTGCAGCTAAATGGCCAATCTGACCACATAAGAAGCATTTGTCTTGCTGTCCCGGAGTGAATACAACCTTAGAAATACCAATTTGGAGGTATCAGACCTGATACTTGATTAAATATGTCGAGGAACAAAAAAATGCAGCAAGTGTTGAAATTATCCAATGTAAGAGAACAATTAAGTCCACAATTTTGCTACTCTTAGCATATAGCAGAACATAAATAAAATTATACTGATGTCATTATTAATATAACATTTATCTATGACAAAAGATCATTGTCCCGGGGTACATCCTAACACTGGATTTCCAAGCCAAAGCAGAAGGAACGAGAAAAAATTGCTACAAAGTTCTGTTCCTGTGCATTTAAGATGCAAATACAAAAGAAAAAAAAAATGTTAAAATTACAAAAAAAAAAAATGAAACTAGCATGGCAACTGCACCCTTTCCCTACAAATAATGAACTGCGAACTTTTGTAAAAGCTATCATACATACCTCTCTAAGGATAGAGAAATGAATTTCGTGGGTAGCTAAAGCCAACATAATCAAATCCGCATCCTGTCAAATAGACCATGAGAGGAAAGCATAGTATGTTAGCATTAGAAATTATCACTTAGCTAACAGATAAATATGGTTGCTGAGGAACTAGGAAAGTATGAAGGTTGAAATATACCAAACCATACAGGCAATGGAGTGTATTAGGATCATAACCAGGAAGATTTCTTTGAAGGCGAATGTATGACATAATTTTGTGCTCCCCTTCACCAGGAACATTTGCATCTGATAGGATAACCTTGAAGAGACCAGAAGTTTAAGAAACGGCTATGCAATCCATCCCTCATCATTATATGACAATAGGAATTAAATGTATGTCATTATGATTACACAAATACTAGATAGACAAGGGACCTTGACATGGAAAATACCTTAATAGATTTCCACCCAGCATCATGGTTCAAACGTTGATGAACATAATACTGCAGTGCAACTGATAGAACGGCCATAAATTCAGTTCCGGGAGTAATAACATTAGAATCAAAAACTTGTGATTCCTTTTTAGGAGGAAGCTTTCTGCCCTCCTTCTCAAATTCCTCCCTCAGTCTTTCTTCCTCAGCTGCCTAGAGATGATAAGCCAGTCAATTAATAGCACCACAAGGTTCCTTACTTATTCTATATGTATTTCAATTTCTATGGAGCTCATAGAATACATTGGATATAGTCTTGAAGCACTTCTTAGAGTTGAAACCAGATATTGACATATTTACAAGATATGAACTTCAAGGATTTAAAATGAAGAAATCTAAAACTTTTTAAAACAATGGCTTTCAGAGGTCAAATAATGACAATCACCATAAGACAACTATGAAGCAAGAGACTAAGAGAACCCAGCTTTTGGATAAACAAGAGGTGTAGTACTGTCTGGTATTGTGAAAATAACTGAGGGCACATGGGCATAACAGCTACATTGACTATCCCTAATCAGGTCTAATAATTGTGCACATTTGTTTTGGTGGTTTTCATTTTTAAGACAATTTGAAAAACATTTGTGCACAGCATAGCTTCACAGGTAGTTTAATATGAAAGAGAATGCTAAATGAAGCATCCTGCTGTTTTCCATGACATTTTGGCTTGTCTATCATAATCACAATAACTGTAATAGGAAACAATCAGAAGAGAAATATCTATCCTACTCATTTCATTACATGCACCTAAACTTTTAACAATTAGTTATCGGTGAAGGAGCAAGATAAATGATTACTCATCCCTCTACATGGAGAACACACATACTTTACAAAATAAAGAAAGAAATAACACATACCGCATCTGCTGCATCTTTAGCCGCTCTAAAACGCCTAGACCGTTGTTGGTTCATCTTAGCCCTAGGTGCAACACCATCTACCAGATTTCCCCAGTAATCAGTATCACACAGAGTGCAGTAGGTGTTTCACCTACTTTTAATTCACAGAATCAACACACACAGTTCAACTAAACACTCACCAATAGCCATGTAAAGTAGTTTCCGAGGTCGCACCATCACAAATAGTCGATCAATGTAGTCAAACATGCACTGGAACACCTCCTCAAATGAAGTTGGAGAAGGCTGCATTCATACAAAATAGTCAGACACTAATTTTAAAAGTTACACGGGCACGTATATTTTGCGGGAAAAACACCCAAATCAACCTTCCTTAATAATTAGTAGCACCTTAAACTCCGACAAAGCACCAAGTGATACATATACATATACATATATAGAAACACATTATTATGCCATGATGAACATTATGTAACAATTTATACACCGTCAAGACACATGGGGCGTGACCCTGTGCAACCTCATCACTTTTTGTCACATTGCATGAATTGTAACACCAGACAACCTTGCTAAGCATGAAATATGCAGATTTTGTTTTTTTTACAAAAAGGATACTCCTCTGTCCCAAAATCAGTGTTCACTTTCTTAGGCTATTAATTACAGATGAATTATTAATAATATCCTTTCATTTGATGAACTGTGAGGTTGTACTACAGTTTTAACAAGTATACCAAGCAAAAGTCTAGATTAGAACACATGGGGATGCACTAAAATTTTCTGATACGAAGTAGCTCAGAGTTTTACTTATGTTTTCAATTAAATCTGTTTACACCACAACACTCCTATATACAGCCAAGACAAGCATTCTAATTTACAAATTTGATTCACAATCATTGATCACCAATCCACCAAAACAAAACTGTGAATACCACAAAGAAGCTCATAATGCTGAACAGCTTGAGCTCAGTGGCGGAAACGTACTCTGTCTTCGGGGTGAAAGCAAGGATGAATGATCCCGTTCATGTCGAGGTAGAGATTGTCGTACTCCAGACCGTTCGGGTTCGCCTTGCTGCTGTCCACCGGAATGGCGACGCCGTCGATCACGACGGCCTCTTCCTCGACGGCGTCCACAATCACCATCGGATACCTCTCCGCCAACCATCTGTAGAACGCCGGAACTCCCATTACTGCTGATCAATCCAGCTCCGTTCCCAACCTCACGCTCACGGACCTCTCGCGAACGTACAGCTGAGAAAGAGAAGGATCGAGCACAGAGAAAATCACGAAAAACCCTAATTCGGAATGCGAATTCGACGAAGAAAGTGCGCGAAGACGTTGAAGAAAGCGCGGTTCGAGTTATGTTCGCAAATTAGGCTCGCATTGGGAAATTAGGGCAGAGGGAGTGGTGTGACGGATATGCCCCTGACGAGGTGCGGCGTTATGGGTGGTGGTGGAGGGCTGTTTTGTCTTTTACTAAAGGACAGTTAATCTAGGGCGGTTCAGTATGATCCTTGACCCAAGATATTAATCCTAATAGAAGTGTGAGAGAAGTGTGAGGGACTGTGAGGGTGTTGTGTCACAGACCAATCAGGTGCCGTGGTTGGATTCGGGTACGGTAGATCCGAAGATATTTTTGTGTATCTCAGACTTATTTAGTAATGACCAGCAACTAATGATAAATTGTCAATGGCATTTTTAGAGTACGACTGGGGTCGGCTCAATCTTTAAGCGAGTTAAACGATCGTTTAAGGTCTTAGATAGAAAAAAGTCTTGTATATTTAATGAGTATCTGGTCGCTTAAGGTCCGATGTCGAGCGAAAGAAGGTGCAAAACCTAGCCGTCAAAGGTACAAAACCTAGTTCCCTCTCTTCCTCTTTCTCCTCCTCTTTCTCGGCGCCGCCGACCACCATGGTTGCGCCCCCAAACCTTTTGCTCTCTTCTCCTATCGCT
>JAYMSV010002612.1:0-10878 GCA_036897745.1 Erodium moschatum
GCCCCGGTCCGGTCCCCCCCCCCCCCCCGCCTCAATGGTGGCCGAGTAGTGTCTCTCGCCATAGCTCGCTCTGCTCACTATCGGCCGCTTATGTGCTAACCAACAATGGCTCCCCACGACCCCACTCTCTCAAGATGTCAATCCCCGATCATTCCACCCCCATTAGACCTCTTGGCCCCTTCACCGATTCCCCAATGTCAGCGATGGCGGGACCCGAGGTATGGAATTCCCAACCATACTTCATCCCCCGCCGCCAATAACCCCACGCACTAGCACTAGATTTACGTATTCTGGCTTGGAACTGTACTGTTATGGTATGGGTTCCAGGACACACAAACAACATCTCCAGCATCTTCTCAACACACAGAAACCGCGTGTGGTCTTCTTCTCAGAGACCCTCCTGTCCGATAATGGGTGTGCTCTACTTCAAAGTTCTCTAGGCTCTCCGATCGAATTTGTGTCCCGGTCACTGATACTCAACGGGGGCTGGTAATGTTATGGGTATCAGGGCTTGATCTTATCTCATGGTCCACGGATAGGCCTTACATTGATGTGGAGATTAACTGTTAGGGGCATGACATTATCTGGTTGACTGGAATGTAGGGCGAGGCAATGAGGGAGCTTCGATACCGAACTTGGGAATTGTTGCGCCGACTTCATCAACCCTCCTACCCACGTTGAATCCTCCTGCGGGATTTTAAAGGTATCCTTCATCACCCCGAGACCTAGGGGTGGTGGATGGGGTGGATCCTCAACATCTCATTGATGAGTTTCAGGAAATTCTCATAAAACTATATCTAAAAGATGTCTCAATGACAAGTCACCAGTTTACTTGGTACAGGGGACATAATCATCTCCGATGAACAGATTCCCGTTTGGACAAGGCTTTAATCTCACAGGAATTCTACTATATGTAACACCGGCTCCACTACATCCGATCATTGGCCTATCCTGTTGACCTTGGCAAGGAAGGAGATGGTTTGGTCACCAGAAAATTTCGCTTTCAGCATCAATGGGTCCAAGATCCTCAATGTTATCAATTAATTCAGGAGGAATGGGACAAGGATCCTAAAACATCGATTAGGGAAATAATCCGTAAGGTGGGACGTATGATGGATCACTAGGGCCAGAACTGATTTTGAAAGAGCCTTAACCATAATAAGTGGTTTCAGCGTCAGATAGCAGAACTTAATGGACGTACTGATAGAATGGGGGTGCATAGGCGGGAGTCCTCCTATATCTACTGAAGTCGTCGGTAAATATGATAAAGTAACTAAAACCCCTCCTAGCAAGCGTACTCATTGGTCCACACACATCCGAGTGTATTGGCCCCAATACGTTACCCGTCCTTTCACCGTGACCGATGAAGGGCGCTTTAGCCATACATAAGATCATTCATTTGAAACACAACTCGTACATGCAGTACATGCAATACATAAGATTCATCGTCCAAATTGTCTCTGGCTACACATAAGTATTTAAGCAATACATAATACTCATTCATTTGAAACACAACTCGTACATGCATGTATACATACACAACAAATCTACATTCCTCAACTCTAAATTACCTTATTATGGTAGTCGTTTTCAAGCCTATAACGATTAAAATAATACACAAGAAATAAACGAAAATTGAATCATTACTATTTTTTTTATCAGCGAAAACAAGTTTAAATTAAACCTCTTTTTAGGTGAAAGAGACGTACAAAGGCCACTTTAAGGACCCAAAACATCACCCTACAAAGGGGAATATGCTAGAACAAAAGAGAGGAACCAACCCGAAACAAGAGGGAAAGAAAGTAACAAACAAGTATAAAACAAGAGGGCTTAAAAACAACAGCAGCCATACAACTCCAGAAATGAGAATTATCTTTCTTCCCAAACCGAGCCAAGAGAGAATTTCTTCGTAGAACCCCAACCACGAGGGGAAAGGAGCAGCTGAACCTTGCTTAAAATTATTGTTAACAATTTTTGCATGTGTACTATCAACTTAGAATCTAAGATTTATACAAAAACAAACAGTAGCCCATTTTAAGGAGATATTTGAGATCTGAATAAAAAACAATTAATCGAACCTTCAACAACAACGGTTGAAGAAGGTATTGATCATTTGGTGTGTGATTTTGTAAGGTGAGTGAGAGAGCTTAGTTGAGAGAAAGCCAGAGAATTTATGTAATATGTGAGTTCAATCAATAAATCAACGAGTTCTTCTCATGCTTGATCTAGAGTCTGACAATACAAATTCAAGATCAAAATTGAACTCTATAGCTATAGTACCTCTACTGTAGCTTCGTCTTCTTCATCCAAAGTGCAATAGGGTCCTCTTCAAGTCTTCAAATCTGGTTCCAGCAACAATGGGTAAATACACTGAAGCTGAACTGCGGGCATTAAGGGCATCACAAGGCAAGGTTACTTGGTCCCCCAAAGGGACAACTAAATACATCATGGCAAAAAAGTCCGTCAGCTCTAACAAGATAAAACCGGAGCATTAAGGTTTATCAGCACACAACACAACGCTAAGACAATCTCTCCAACTAGAAGAACTTTGGGGGAGGCTTTGGAGATGCCTCAACAATGTAATACGACATGGGAGGAAGCTCTCAGGCAAAAGAAGCTCAAATCGGTTATAGTCTCTGCAGCTGAGATTCATCAAGGGAAGGACATCGAATCTTCTTCCTCTCTTGGTTTCCCTCCACCGTGATTCGACCAAATTTTTCTTCAAGATACCCATCAAGATTTTATCTCACCTTCTCTCAATACTCAAGGGTTTGACATTATTCAAAGTGTTGGCATTCTCAACATTGGAACTGATGTGGCTGATGCAACTGATATGTTTCAAAATCAAATTAATGAGGTGGCTGACCTAATGGGACTCAAAACTCACTCCAGAAGCACAAAAAAAAATCAAACTCAAGAAGGGTAGCAATAAAAAACCTCATGCCTCAATCTCCAAAGTATATGATACAAGATCAAAGCTTAAAAATTCAGCAGGCTCCTCTCCAGGTCCCTCAGTACCAAAATCTGCCACTCCCCATTCTCAGAGAAAATATGAAGTTAGCAAAGCCTGGGAGTTTGGTAAGGCCATAGGATTGAAAGCTGCAGCATCTGAAACTGATGTACTATTGCAGCTGGGATCAATTGAGGATGAAAGGAGCTTAAGAGTTGATTTGGAGGGAGAAGATGAAGATGGTTACCTAGATCTGGATAGGGACTCAGAAAGTGAGGAGTTAGGGAGCTCTTTGCATCCTCAACCCCAACATTAATCTTCTCCAAATGAGAATCCTC
Organism: Erodium moschatum; assembly: GCA_036897745.1. Taxonomy (NCBI): domain Eukaryota; kingdom Viridiplantae; phylum Streptophyta; class Magnoliopsida; order Geraniales; family Geraniaceae; genus Erodium; species Erodium moschatum. Next base: position 3,289 of record JAYMSV010002612.1, read on the forward strand.
TCATGGAATATGAGAGTTCTGTCCTCACCTCAAAAACAGAGGACTCTCAGTGACGTGTGCCGCAAGAAAAGACCTACAATTGTGTTTATTCAGGAATCAAAGTTGTCTCCTACCCCTTTTAATTTTCTCAGAAATTGTGGCCTCAATGGGGATTGGCAATATGATTTTCTTCCAGCCAATGGCTTATCTGGAGGTATCATCACTATGTGGGATTCATCCTTCTTCCAGTTATCTTCTTCATATTCAAGTGCATGAGCAGTGATCTGTCTGGGAAATATGATCAACACTTTAAGCACAAGTGCTCTGATCAACATTTATGCTCCATGCTCCTCTCAAGGCAGAAGAAACTTGTGGATCTCACTACAACATGAATTGGACTCATTCCCTGCCTCTACCATGTTATTTCTAGCTGGAGATTTCAACACTATCTTAAATGCTGATGAGAAATCAGGAGATAGAATAAATTCATCAGACATCTTATCCTTTCAGGATTTTGTAGATGACTCGGATCTTTTGGATTCACTATTTAGTGGAGGTAAATACACTTCGTTTGGGCCAGGTTCTAGAGCCTCAAGACTAGACATATTCCTAATCTCATCTGATGTTCTAGCTACTTTCTCCCCTCTCACTCAGAGATGCTTGCCCAGATGCATCTCTAATCATAGAGCTCTTGTGCTATCAGTAGACTCTCCAGATTGAGGACCAAGACCATTTAAGTTCCTGAATGTATGGGTTGATGATCAGAGGTTTATGCTAACAATCGCCTCTTTTTGGGCCTCCTTGCTAGATTATGGTCTGCCTCATATCTCATTGTGGAGACAACTCAATCTTCTAAAAGAAAATTTTAAATCTTGGAATGTGGAAGTTTTTGGTCATTTGAATACCCAAATTGATAGTTTAAGGTCATCTATAGACCAGTTAGACAGTCTAGTTGAATCAAGGCCATTGTCCTCTCAAGAATGCTCAGAAAGAGGTGCCCTCATAGCTGAACTCATTCAAAAAACTAAGCTCAACTCCATGTTGTGGAGTTAAAAGGCTAGGAAAGCCTGGTTTCAAGATGGAGATAAAGGATCTAAATTTTTTCACAGAGTAGCCAACTACAAAGGAGCTCAAAATAAAATCTCTCAGATATATGTGGATGATAATCTTCTATATGATCCAGGAGAGATAAAAGAAGCATCTGCAAATCATTTCAAAATCATATTCTCTGAACGAACCTCCATCTCATTCTCTCAATCTGGACGATTTTAATTTTTAAATCATTATCAATGGAGCAAGCAAATTGGCTTCAAAGACCTTTCACAAAAGAGGAAATCCTTCGGGCATTGTTGGCCTGCAAAGGAGACAAAACCCCCGGGCCTGATGGATACACAATCAAGTTTTTTCAGGTTGCTTGGTCAATAATTAAATCTGACCTCTTGAATTTCTTTAATCACTTCTATAAGTCAGGTCATTTGGGAAAAGGATTAAATTCCTCATTCATGACCGACCCTTATTTCAAAGTGTCCCTCTCCTATCTCCTTTGATGACTTCGGCTTCTGAGTATTTCGTGTGATGAACAGAAACATCTAGTCAAATTTGTTTTGAATCTCTACAATTTCACAGCATTTTGAAATCACCAAACCTCTAGTTACTCCAAAGTATAATCATGTTTTCGATATCAAAGGAAAGGCAAGACACCGGAAAGTCAATATTATCACATAAGTACATCAGGTGAGTGAAAATTAGGTTAGAAATTTAAGTAAGCTAGAATAGGATACAAGAAACATGTATTAGACCTCCAAGCTCCTCAAACCTCCGTACCATATACCACACAAATATAAAAGATTTGCGAATCTTTGGAATAAACATACGCACAGAAAGCAAGGACACCTGCATAACGCCAAGACTTATTATTATTACTATTATTATTCGTTAGAGATTATTACAAGGATAGCATGTACTAATGATACCAATAATACCCTACGCGAATGAGCACCTAGTCTACCTACTATGATATTACATTGGGAGGTTACAGCTCAACAATAATTTGAACTACGGTAGAGACTGGAGAAAGTAATCGAATGGGCACGGAGAGGAACAATTTTAAAAGACGAGCATTACTGCTAACGCTACTATCCTTGTATTCATATTCATATGAAGAGTCAACTTTACATGTCAAAATCTAAATATATTATGGAGGTGTTATCCTTTGTTCGCATTGTTCTAGCTTCACTCAATAATAAGTTAGCAATTTTCTCCGCTGGATTCTCTGTATCTGTAACGTTCCTTTCCTTCATCTGTACGCCCCCTCAATCAACCAAATCTTAGTCAGCATGACTTACCAATGGCAAAATTAATTAATAATAACAAACAACTAGACCATACCTGATAAACTAGCTGAGTCGCCTTCTTAATGCTAATCACATCCCAAAAGCCATCACTGCAATGTCATGAGTCACATTAGAACAAAACAAAAGGGAGGGCGCTCCCAAAATCTCAGTCATATTACCAACATATGATCAAGATATAAAACACATTGTATTTCAAATATTTCTATGGAAGGATAGTTCATACACTAAAGAGTTAATTGTCAAAAAGTCCACAAAGTTTTTTAGAAAAAACGTAAGAGAATGGTCTGGGCAGTTCTTCGCGAATTCAATAGATTTGTGGGCAATACATAATGCATTCTAAAGTTGTGTGGGCAATACATTTTTCTAAAAAAGTCAGAGGACAAAACTTCAGTGCACCCACAAAGCGTGGACAAAAGTTTATGCATGTTTTCGCTTGTGGACAAAATTTCAGTGCACTTTTTGAAACTTAACCCTGAAATAAAACCCTCAAATGATGGCAACTTGTAGTGAAGAACCAACAAATATGACAATGAGAGTTAAGAGGCAAATGGCTGAAACATATGCAAGAAGTGAATTAGTACTAAGATGCATGCAATACATCACCTTGCAAGTAAACCAAAGGCCTTGTTTGCCTGGTCAATATGCACAACTCCACTAATGAAAGGTACTGAACTAAACCGGACATCCTGCTGCTTCAGAAACTTGTCTCCTAGCATGCGAGCTAGATTCAAACCTGATTTAAGTATAAAGAAGTTGAGAGATTCTCCGATACAAATTTGAAACAAATATGTGAAATGATTTTCTCATACCACATAAACGTTTTTCTCCATCTTTCAAAGGTTGCCCTGTTTCTTCAATTCGTAGTCTTTCAGAATAACTACTTATTCTATGGTCTTCTGTCATCTTAATATCTTCCCCTCCAATGCTGCCACAAGAGATTCATATTTCATTTGTAAAATAAAACAGCAAGCTTCCAAATTGATAAAAACAATCACATAATTTGTATACCAGAGATGAAATACTTGAAGCATCTAAGGTGGCACATAAATTTAAAAACACAACCAAGTGACAAACTTTATTTCATAGGTATCTCAACACCAACACATAAAATATAAGTTTACAGAAGCAGAATAATTACAGTTAGAGCAACTTGCAATTAAAAACATGCTGATATCTTGTTGTCTTCCTCCATGACTGTCTTATAATCTTATTACTATGCAATTAACTTCCTTCAAACAAAAGTTATTAGTGTTCCTTCGAGATAAAGGCAACATGAATTTCTAATATGGCCTTCACATTAAACCTCGCCATCATCATTGAGGAACCAACACTGGCCTTGCAACTGAGGGTTCACTCAACACCATATCTAGACATTTCATACATTCATCACCATTCACTAATCCACCACCAGTTAATAAAGTTGGAAACCTATCCTAACAACAGTACCACACTATTCTGACAGTGACAGCCTCCTCTCCTCAATGGATCTCCCTAATACCATAATATTACCAGCTCTGGCAGATGTACCATGACTCTGGCTACAGGCAACACAACTAGCCTCAATCAAACTCCTAGGAAGCAAATAAAACATCTTATATGCCACCAGAAACACACCCTCAGAAATCGTCACCAAGCTGGTTGCATGCACACATAAGAAACCTCTGTCCCTCAGTTCCCACCAATCATAGTAACTTGTGCTCCTCTGGACCACGTAACCTAAATATTCATCATAATTTTTTTTGGAGGTTTAGGTTATTTTTTGCACTTCACCACACTAGTTTGAGCTGCAACAAAAACTCAATCGAGGAGGTTCTTAGAATTTCGGTAAAACTCACATGGGGTAAACACGGCATGTTATCTATGAGATAGCGGTTAACATTTTGACTAGCCAAATACAGAAGAGCAGTGTCCTCAGAGATGCCAAGTTAATCAAACATTCATGACATGATATCTCAATGATCTTCGAAGAACGAATGACAATGTTGGCACTTACTTCATAATGCAAGCAGAATCACCCACATTTGCACATTGAGCAAATAAATTGTCTTCGCCATCAACCCAAATAAGAAGCACAGTTGCGGTGCAACCCTGAAAGCATTTGTTGAGTTATAATAAGAAAATGAAAGGGTTAACGAGATGCAATACACTTTTAATAATAATGATGCAACTAAACCACTTATTCTAATGACTACTCGAACTAGATTAAGACACTCTAACAAATGGTCACTAAATCCACATTCTCAAAATGTGGGACACTTCAACACTCCTCTAGTGCAGGCCACACAACACAAAGGGCCTTTTCACGTGGACCAAGAATAAATGAATTAGAAGAAGCACTCTAATACCATGTAAAACTTACTACAACATAAACGCTAGCTCTTCGGTTGACTCAACCGGTATATCAAGTGGTCACTAAATACATAACACTTTAACAACATTATTTCACTTTAATGGTATATATTTTAGTAAATACAAGGACAAACAAATAATAGTGTTCTCTTCAAGATTTCATCTTGTCAGAATGTAGACTTCTTAGTCTCTAGCTCACTTATAAATACTGAGACAATTTCCATTGGCTTCAGTAAACTAATTCCATAATTTAGGGTACATTACAATAACTACAAAAAAGTAACATTTTACAAAATTCTAAGGCTTTATCATAATGATGCACTTAGACAGGAGTCTATAATAAGATTAATTGATTACGATAGCACAAGACATTTGTGGAGCTCTCCTACGACATGAGGCGTGTCACTAAAAATACTCCACAGCAAGCCAGGCAATCCCCTTTCTAGAGAATTTTGAGGCTAGGATATGAAAATAATATGTGCCGGATCAAGCAACCGGCTCAAGGCAACACATACAAATTTACCACAGATGGAATCTTATTAGAATTTGACTCTCTTTTCACTCCATGAGAAAAAGTAGAGGAATGGGGATTCTCAAAACAAAGACCTAAATGTACGAGCTACAAGTGTTCTTCATCAAAGGACATGCATTATTTACTTGATTCAGTTGTTTTCTAGAACTATCAAGTATGATACTGGTAATCGGGTAAAAGAATAGAATGACATAAGTGCATAAGACGGTCTAGTTATAAAATGATAGAAGATGTCAATGGTGGTGTGTCATCCGAGCTTCCTGACCTATGTCGGGTCGGATTTGGGTACAGTACAAGGAGAATCAAATTTCCGTGTCCAAATCAGTGTAGTTAGTGCAAAGCATGTTTGTTTTTTAAAAGACTGTTTTCCATCCGTGATCCATTCATGGGGGCACTTTTTCAGAAATCCCCCCTTACAAATATATGATAACTATTAAAGATTAGCTAAGATTCCCATATCAATATATGATAATACCCACAGATAGTGCATCTATCTCAATGGTAGACACAACTTCAGAGATATAACTGCATCTCAGGAACAAGATCTGGACCTCACTAATGGTCCTGTTAGGTGACACATAAGAGACATGGAAAGACATGTTCCTAGGGGACTTAAGACAGAGACTTTGTGCACGATAAAATGCTTCTCAAACACCTAATTGTTTCCTCTCTTCGGCAGTTTTTACCAACCAAAAGACATATTTTACAATTTCCTAGGATGTTGACACTGGAAATTTCTTAGAGTTTAGTTTATTTCCAGTTACAAGTATTTCCAATTCCTAGTTTAGTTGGGTTTCCTATGCTGCTTAGTATTAGTATTTCCTATTTAGTATAGAGTTAAGCCCTATATAAAGAGATGCTCTCATTGTATTGAACATCAAGAATAATCAATAATATTTTACAATTTTACAAAATTTATAAGAATTCCCAAGGGGCACAGTATACTTTAAAATTAAAGTACAATGAGATTCTAGAGGGCAAAATAGAAAAGGGCATGACCAAAGTGGTTTTAGTAAAAGTAGAAAAGGGATGGTGTACTTAAGCAACCCATCTCTTATCTTGGGTTAAGGCCTTCACATGAAAAGAGTATCATGCGGCATAATGAATAGAGGGCAACACTAGCAACTACCATTCCCCAATATATATAGCAGTTTATATTGCAAAAGACTAATAACATATACTTTCCAAATGTTTTTATTGACTATTGAGCACAAGACTCAAAAACATATCAGATGCCTTTATGCAAGATGAAGCATTTGAGGGATGGAATTCATTTTCATAGCAAAAGATGATATAGGATATGGTAAAAATTGAAGAACAGAGAGCATAATAATGCAAATAAACATAATCAAAGAATGATACACCAAACAAACATCCTTATGGCATTTAATCACAAGAGATTCAAAAAAAGCATATATGAAACAGGGGATACCTCATAATGATGATTCATGCATGCCTCTGTTTGAGAAAATGCAGCTTTAAGAACATCTGAGGCATCACACAGTGACAAAACCTTATCTCTTTCTGCTGAATCAGATAAAATAGAAGCCACCATCTCAGGCAGAATTCTGGAGAAAAAGATAAGTGAACAATTAGCAAAGTATGTAACAACAGATAGCAACTGCTAAACCTATGCATCAGATAAGCAATCACAATTGGTTAAGAATTACTTGAGAGTAGCTCGAAAAGAAATGAACGTTAAAATCATCTCATTTGCAAGGAAAATATGTTCCTTGAAAACTATAACTATAAACCAGAAAATTTCAAATCTCATAAAATTCCATTCATGTATTTGGAACAGGATATAATAGATAGATATGGCGATACTAGAACCTCAGATTGCAAATACATATCTTAAAAACAAAAGGTTTTGAAAATATGAAAGTAAAAACTTGAGAAATATAGCTGCCCGTCTCACACTAGTCGTATTATCGATAATTCGTTCTATATCATATTACAGAAACTGGAGAAACTAAGACATGAGTAGGATGCATCACATGAAGGTCGCCACAACTGACTAAGCATCTCATCTGTGCATGTGTACGACAGTCTATCTGTGCACATACATACCTTGGACCAACCCAAAGTCATTCAGAAAATAGAGAAGAATGAATAACCAAAAAAGTAAGCTGAAATATTTTGGCTACTTTGGTTCTATCATTAAAAAGGGGAATTCCATAAAACTACCTTTATGAATTGTCCATGAATGGAAAACTACCATTAAAAAAATTTGAACTTTAAACTACTTTTTGTTTGCAAAATTGTACACAGTTGGATTTCAGTTTGTTTTTAAACAAATGACAACTTTACCCCTTCAATTTTCAAAAAAAAAAATTATTTTACTTTTCAAGTGCAATTTTGTCATTTTGAAATATA
>JAYMSV010002613.1:0-10878 GCA_036897745.1 Erodium moschatum
TTAACAATTAGTGTTAAAGTCTAAAACAATTATGTTTTAAAAGACCTTATTGTAGCCTAATAAGGAAAAAAATCCTTATTTATTTAACTTGTTTTGAAGGCCTTCCTTCAATATATTTTTGCTTTGAAGACGTATCGTAAAAAAAAACGATAAGCCGCATACAAATGTTCGCTTAAAACCCCCAAAACTGTTGGACCGGCCCTGTTGGTCACACCTGAACCATGAGCAAGTTCACATATTTTGATCTCTGACGATTCAAATATACAAAAAGCCAAACACCCGATCAATTTTTTTCGGAGGAAGTAATGCCAAATTTATATATATCAACGGGAAGATGTATAATAAATAATTTAACACGCATGACAAACAGTAACATTAAACTTTAAACCGAAACATAAACAACACAATATAATGCGTACTAAGAAATATCACGAACAAATTTTATGTCGTACTTTGTATATATATACAATCAAAATCACAATTTTAACCTCAGAAATATAAAATTCAACATTGATAATTAAAGGAAAAAAATCCAAATTTTCATGTCCTTGAATTTCTTACTCTTTGTAGAGTACGAAGAACATAATTACGAGATATAACTTTTTTTTATTTGTTTATCGCTTACTATTTTTTAAATCAAAATTATAAGGGTAAAGTCGTTAATTTTATACAAGTTCAGGATACAAATTTACAATTATCAAAGTGGCTACAAATTACAAAACCATGAACACTGCATGATACTTTTTTTGTGGTTACCCTTAGACCCGAATCGGTCTAATCCCGGTCTAATTAGACGAAAAACAGGGAAAAGGTGGACTCGATTCGTGGAAAAAGGTGGACTGAAAATAGGAGAATCGCACATTAGACCCAATAGACGGTCGAATCCCTAAACTCTCTTTGCCCGCGAAGCCCACGAATCGTTACTTTTTGGGTTTTTCTCCAAAAAGTTGCCAAATCGATGCCCCATATTCGACACACGGAAGACCCACTGTGGATGGTCTTAAATTCAATTCAGCATAAACCCAAGGTAAAAATAATAAGATTTTTTTTTTCAATAAATCTATAATGTTTCTATACATGACAGTGCCAACTTAAAACGACAGGTCGGCTGCAACACATTGCATCTGAAACTCAACAATGTACTGAACAAGTTCTTTTCTTTGTTGGCTTTTTCCAATCATTTTACATCCCCTTGAGGAGGTACATAAACAAAATATTTATGTACCTTTCTAGAGAGTTTACATACAAGGAATCTAATAAAAGAATTTCACCTGCCATCTAGGACGATAGCTGAATAGGCGAACGGCCAAGAACCCTGCATATGATAATAGAACTCGTTATAATATGTCTAGTACCAGTTGAAGTTTAACACTAAATGTGAAAGGTCAAGTTCATGATTGATCGAAAAGACTCAACTACCCCCTATCAAAATGAAGATGACATTAACAACCAGCAAATGAATTAAAGTATAAGGTATGTTTCTGCCCATCATCCCATGAAGTAAACAAGTAAATGCAAAAAGTAATTCGATAACATAATGTCATGCATTACCACCGGTATTCTGAGGGTTGTCATGAAGTAAATGCAAAAAGCCTATCTGCAATCTTTGTGCGACAAATCGGACACTCGGAACAGGCTAGTGAACAAGATTTACACACTGCAAAAAAGTACCGTTATGAATGAAAATAGAACCAACCATGTCTATACAGGAAATGCAAATATGACTTACAGCAAAAGTGCCGGCAAGGGAGAAGAATTGCTGCTGTTGGTGATTCAAAACATACTTTGCACACATGGGAATTAGCATCCCCATTCCCTTGGTATTTATGCTCCTTTTCTTTCATCTCTTGCATTCTTGCCTGGAAGAATCAAAACAAAAGTATAGTTAAAGGATTCTCTTTCCAAGACCTGTTATAGTCGCACATTGATAAAATACGGGTTACTTGCAAATAGCTAATGCGTACTATACGTCTTTTGCAGATAACTATCCACAACTTTAAAACGTTGCTTACAACTACTTAAACTTTCAAAAAGTTGCAAATAGCTGTTGTTCGCCAGAAAATGACAAATATGCCTTCGACCTTAATCTCACAAAAGACTTCATAACTACCCAAAATACTTTGATGACATGTAGATAATGGTTGAGTAGAAGTAAATAGTCTCTTTAAAAGATAAAACAATTGAAAAGACAGGAAAAATGTTTTTTTTTTTAGATTAGGGTCAATGGAATTTTCGTCACTTTATGACAAAAAAGAGCTATGTGCAAAAGAAGTATGGTACACAACAACTATCTACAATCAACCCTTACATAATTGACACTTAGCCTGTTCATAAAACTACTCAGAAGTAGTAACTAGTTAAAGATACCTTCAGGCGAGCAACAAGGGGTTCTTCCTTGGGATTTTCTTCTGCAGGTTTCTGAGTGTGTGAAGACTGAGTCTCTTTATAGGAAGTTGTGTAAGTATTCCTGTAATTATCATCAGCTATACTGTGATCTACCTCATCAACATGTCTCTCATCAGTGCTCAACTTAGATACTGGTTCACCATCTTTCTTCAACTTAGCAACAAGAACCCACATGTTTGCCAAATCATTTTCCAAAGCCTCCTCTCTTTTCTTTGCTTCTTCAACCTTTTTCCTGTACCCATCTTCTATCAATTCTTTCTCTGCTAAAGCGGCCTCGAGAGCTGCTTCCCGTTGTTTCCTCGCATGCAGTTCCATCTTCAAATCATCTGGATCAAGATTCCAGGAATCGAAATCATCTGAAATTTCATTAGCACGACCCGACATTCGTCCTTTCCTCATAGGTCTCATGTTGTCACTATGCTTACGGTTAACACCATTAACAGTTTGCAAAACAGCGCCTCTGGAGTGTACCAACTCTCTTGCAGCCATCAAATCTTTTTCCAGTTTTGCATTCTGTAAGGAGAGCTTGGTTACTTCACCGGCTAAGTTCTTCAGCTCAACAGCAGCAGCAGAGGCCAGTTCCTTTGCGTATGAAGCTTCTTCTGACAAATTTTCATTCTGTATATATAAACCATTGTTGTCTTCCGAAAGATGAGCATGTTCTAGTTTTAGTTTTTCGTTCTCAAACTCCTGATAAGAATAACAAAAGGTAGAATATCAGCATCATCTTCTTCCCCTTTCCCTCTACTAATATTAGGGTTTTACTAGTTAAGGTCAACATGAAAATGGATTTTGCCAACGCGGGTTGGCCTAATCATACAATTAATTAAAAAAAAAACTGGAAACAGAATATTGTATCACCCACAATTTGTTCATTTATGAAAGATTGTAGTTCTTAAAATGTTGAAATGCTAATATGCCAGGAGACATAGCAACTGGAATCCCCATTCAAAAGTAGGAAGGTTATGTTACCTGGCACTGAATTTTCTTCTTCAATTGATCAACATATTCTTCAGATGCAGGTGATGCCTTACCAACAGAAAGTGAAGCCAACCGCTGCTCTAGAAGATTTACCTTTTCTTGCAATTCCGAATTCTCTGAACACTAGCAATAGTATAAAAAGAGAGGAAATGATCAGCACAAGTCATATCATGACTAATGAGAAAAAAATGAATGGCTTAGTTAAATAACAAAATCACAAATAATAATAGAGATAATTGCAAAAACTTGCGGTGAACTATGCGCGCTTTGCAAACACTATTGAACTATTTTTCTTTGCAAAAAACATCCCCCAACTATTTTCCGTCTGAAAATCCGTTATCCTTAACAGCAGTTAGTCATGTGACGGTCAAGTGACTTCAATTTTTTGGAAAGGACAGTTTTGCCCTTTACATTATACTTGTTATGCAATTTGGAACCCTTATATATACACTTTTGCATGGTTACCTTCGACTTTTTGCAAAAAAAAAGTTAACACCGTTAGTGGATTTGCAGACGGAAAATAGTTGGGGGATGTTTTTTGCCAAAAAAAATAGTTCGCCGGTAGTATTTGCAAAATGCGCTTAGTTCACCGCAAGTTTTTGCAATCATCCCTAAAAATAATAAATTTACAGAAAACACTGAGTGGTAATACCTTATTCTGCAACTGTTCCTGGAGGATACGATTGTCTGCAGATTTTATCTGCATAAATTGATCGGTATCCTTTTAGATGACATATTCTCAATGCATATATTCTGATATATCTACATATTGACTTACCTCCAGCTCAAAACACTTTTCATTACATTGGGTCATCAACCTCAAAACGGTCTGTTACAACAGAAAGTGCATTAGAAATGGCAATAATGCTGGGAAGGAAAAAATGGCAACGAGAATGAAGAGGCTACCTGCTGCATTTCAACCATTGATGCATTAGCAACTGAAGCCTCACCACTCTCAATGATACGTTGTTCCAGAATCCTCATTTGCCTCCTCTTTTCTTCAATCTCACTTTCCAAATTTTGAATCTGCATTTGAAAAGAATACACTTAAGCCAAGATAGCACTGTTGGAGTATGAAATAACAATATGATTAGTATGCTTTTTTCTTAAGCTCTTATCATATACTGCAAAGCAAAGATAGAGAATACAATATAATTGGCTGCTTTTCCTTAGGATAACTGAGACTCATTAAAAGGAAAAACATCATTTACATACCCACTTTGACCTTTCGTTATCAGTAACTCGCCTTAAAGGTCAGTGTGTATCAATAAAAGTCACATTTTGCTATGATAAAAAAACACAGAAAAGGTGGGTTTTGCATAATAAAAAAATAAACCTTTTTTTTTTCTGGGCCAAAGTGTTTTTTTTATGATAACAGTTTTACACCAACTAACCCACCCCACCCCCCCCTGTTTCATTTCGAAACCCCCCAATTTTTCAGTGGTTTTTTACGCATTGACCTTTACGGTGTGTTATTAATAAACAAAGGTCAAAGTGGGTGTGCTAATGAAGTTAGTCCTACTTAAAATGCAATGCTGAAAAGAAGAAAGATTTACCTGAGTTTTTGAACTCTCAGGGTCATTTGAGGACTGTTCCACCAACCGCTTTAGGGAACTGGTGCTGAGTGCAATCTCGTCAGCAAGCATCTTAACTTGCTCAGAAAGAAGATCCATTTGATCTGACATCATCATTCCTCCCTGAGTCCAATACAATAAGTATTCACATTATATCCAAACTAAAATATTAGAATACCATGAAGACAGTAAATACTTATGCTTGTGATTACCAAGTTAATAATAAACTACCCGCAAAATAGCAGAAAAAAAGTGATGGTATATTCCCAATTTCCAATCACTGATAAGTTTACCCACATGATTTGATTCAGTGACTGTACTGCCAGCTGGTGAGAGTTCATCGGTCCACTTGCTAGAAGACCTATGTTTTAAATCAGACATGGCCGCTAAAGAGTCCACATTTTCTAGAAACAGAGAACCACCCAGCAGAGCATCCTGCTTTTGACAGAGATAAGCATGAAACATAAGGAGTCGCGAACAAAAGAGATAGAGAAAAAGAAAGAGAACGACATTGGTTAGCTACATTTAACAGTTGTGAATCCAATTGACATTTATATCGGGTTGGGCTCTACAACTAAAAGGTCAACCTTGTTAATCGGGTGAGGCCTTAGCCTCTAATATTATTCTTTTTTCGTTTCGATTGGGTTTAATATCTCAACATAATTACTATTGACAGCAGATGTTATACTCAAACCAAACGATACCTCATTCACTATATAACATTACTCCTACTCTTGGTTTTAGAAACATATCATTATTAAGAATTTAAGAGAGAAAATAAAATGACGAAAATGCTACAGATCATGCACGCATTACATTTGGGTTGAGAAAAGAAACCTCACATTATCCTCACCCACAGAACCACTTGTTTGATGATTTTGAATATCACCCAAACAGCCAGGAATCGAGTTTTTTGAAGAAACAAGAATGAGCTTAGTTAGCCTCTGAATTCTACTCATGAGAGCAGCTTTAGCTTCCTCTTCTTCCTCCAATCTTGACTGCATTTTCACTTGGCCCTCCTCCAACTATTTAACAAATGACGGGATGAATTATAAATATTAGTTGTAACCTTATAATAAAAAGGAGTTTGCAGGAGAAATGGCCAACAATCAGACAAAACCTTTTGCTTTAGCGTTATAAGCTCTCCATGATCAACTCCAACTATTATTCCTCTCTTTAGCTGATCAAGCTCAGTCTTCAGACATGAAATTTCTCTTTGATATTTCTTAATCAAAGATTTCTCATCAATGATCTGAAAAAGAAAAAAAGAAGAAATTATTTTCAAATAGAAAACAAGAATTTTTAAGTTCTAAAACATTAATTACATCACGAGAGATTTCATCACACCTTATTACACGAGGCATAAATTTCTATTCGTTTTGCCCTGCTCGCAAACTTCAACGTATTATGTGTTTCCTCCATGTTACTGGATGCAGGAGTGATTGTGCATATAAGCTGAAAGATCACAGATCAAAGGCAGACAAGTCACGTAAGTTTTTGCAGTGCCTAACTATTCAGGACAAGTGAATCGGCATGGATCAAAGTAGAATTGAGGGATGAAAATACCACAGTGAAATTTTTGAATTCAATGTTCATCAGCAGCCTAATTACATTTCAAACTCACCGAAACATGTCCATGCCCACTAAGTGAAGATTGCAGAAGACGTGTAAGCTTAGAGTCTCGATATGGAACATGGCATGCCCTTCCTTCACTCAGTTTACCGATAACCTTCAAAATCCAACAGTGTAACCAAGTTATGAGCCTAATTTATTTTACAACATATTTACACTAACTAAACAGCATTGAAGAGTGGTGGTGCCAAATTTCCTTTCCCTAAAAGAAAGTATATAAGTGTTACACATATGTATGCACCCAAACTAAAGTGTATTTCACTACTTGATCCCGTAAGACGCAGATAACATACTGAGCATTATTTTCTACAGACACCAGATCACATACTACGTTTAATGTTTACAGACAAGGAAAAGGCCCTTTTCTTCATAGGTAATAACCACAGGTGTGGGTTATTGGAACCAATGACCTTATGTTCATCACATGAAATCCTTGCTACTTGTCCCACAACCCTTGGTTAGAGAAGAAAAGCATCTTGACATATGTGTTTGTATTGATACCAGAAGTCATTAAGCACTTACAGTTCCAAGAGTTAGAAGACTTTTGTTTATGTATGAACCTTCCTTTCTCCTTAGTCCAGTTGTTTCAGTTTTTGAGCTTTCAGAGCCAGCTAGATCGATCAAATTCTGAAATAAAGCAAAGCAGTAAAGACATATTAACAGATCAAAAGGAAAATATTCTGTTTTTTACTTGAAAATGATAAGGAAATAAAACATACAAGTTGAGAGAAGATCACTCCGTCATACTCATCACCATGAGCACTACTTTCAATCATCTGCAGATGCTTCAACAAGTCAGAACTTGGAAATAAAAACTGAGAACAATTAATAGACATCAAGCACAAAACAAAATGGAAAAATGATTGAGCACTACGTTTAAAAAGAAAAGGAAATGGAATAGAAACAACATATAGCTTTATGATCAAAAAAAGAAGGAAACAATATATATCACCTAACACTATCTTATATGTAGAGTAACAACATAAGTTGGGCCAAGTAGTAAAGAGCCTGCTTCTTCATAAGCAAGGTCCCACATTCGAATCTTGGTACATACAAATGTCACCTAGAATAGCTGACAATAAAATATCTTATATGTAGAGTGTTTACCAGTGTGAATATAGTGTGACTTCGGCTACTGAAAAGATTAAAATTATTTGATCCAACGTGGCGATGCTCTGCCATTAACAAATAGCAAGAGAAAAGCTCAGGAAAAATGAAATTGCCAATAATGGAGAAGTTAACAATATAATTAGCTGAAGTTATTGTGTCAATACCTTCCCCAGCAGCTATAAATGACAGTACATGTCCAGGAGACAAAACTACTTCTTCCTTTATACCTTCAACATAAGTTCCCTGAAAAACATTATGCTAGTGAAAATAAGAAGCAAATATTGAAAATACAAGTACTTCAGAACGTCTACATAATAAACAGATTTACAAAAAAAAAAAGTCAAAACTGTCAACTGGGAGCAATATATTTTAGAAAGTGAATTGATGTACAATATTAACATAGAAAAATGGAACACATAAACCAACAATGAGCAACTGGATTATCTTCCACCATAGTAATATATGAACTTCTGTATGTTAAGAGAGAAATACAGAGGGAATACTGAATAGAATAAAATTCATCAGTAACCAAAGTTGGACAATACAGAGGGAAAATGAGGTATCTGGATGAGGATAAACAACCTGTGCATCTTCTCTAACACGCAAATTTTGACCAGTTGGATCGAGCAAGTCATTTATAACCTGACATCACAGAACAAATAGTGCAGTAAACCATATGTTATTCTCAGAAGTGATGGACAATTTAGCCACATATTAATTGGATGTTTCCAACTGTTTGATAATGAGCCGAATCTAGACATGTGCATCAAGAGCATATGCAAATCAAGAAGCCATGCAATCATGGTTTGATGAAGTACCATGGTTCAAATACTATGGGAAAAGAACTTCATACATGAAGCTTAATTCCTTCTTGCTTTCAGGTAACAAGGAAGCAATCTTTCTGATGGGGTCATATGGCAAACCTCTACCAAACAAGAAAAAGAAAATGTACATCCATGATCCCATGCTAAACATAATAAAACTATTGCGCATCAACTAACCTCATTGTAGATTTCAATATATGAGACTCGTAGTAAGAACTCTCTTCCTGGAGTCTGAAGTAAGAATATAATTAGTCATGCAAAAGAATATGTAGTTACAGTAAAGAATATTTGAAGGGAAACTAAATATCATTCTTTCCAAACACAACAACTTCTATTCCTTGCATGATAAAACTTGTTTCGCAATATGTAAATAGATAAAATACAAAACTAGACTACTATAATGACTTCAACCACTATCCTCCAAAGGGAAATACAAGAATACAATATTGCTTGAAATCTACTGTTTTCCCTGAAGATATCAAGAATTAATAGCAATAGCGGAAAAAAAAGGCCCAAACAAGCGGGAAGAAAAGATTAAAGAAATAAGTGGAATAGAAATAAAAAGGATAAAAATTAATGTTAACTAAGGGATGCCATTTGACCACAACATCAGATATACACTGAAATACTTACATCTTGGATCATGCTGAAAACATCTTTGATTGCCAATGGTATGATACCTGGAGAATTTTGATCCCCCTGTGCAGATTTAATGTAAGAAAATACCAATAACATGATATTAGATAATTGAAGTATCTAGGAGGCTCTCATTTTTACCATGAAAAATGTGTAATAGTCAAATATGAGATGGCAGAAACACATGTCTAGTATTATTTTAAGGTAAACAATAAGCTTTGACAAAGTGTTAACTAGAGCCTAGAGGGACCATCATTCATACAGTAAGAATGGTCATACACAGGGGAACATGATACCTAATTAAATGAGAATCAGTTGCTGATATTCAGAAGAAAAATAAAAATGCTTCAAAATACTGTATCCAGAGGTCAACTTGGAGGCCGTACTTAAACAAATGGTCAGGGAATCAAAAGTGAAGGATAAGACAACGCATTGCCCTTTCAACTTTCAAGATATAAACATTTTCAATTTTTAAGGGGTTGATGGTGATACACGTCATTTATGATTGGAGGAACTGAATCTGATGAGATATGTTGGAGGTTGAAAAAAAATAGTTATGCTATTTAACATACTTCAGTTATGTTCATTACAAACATGGAAACTAGTCAATGCTGAATCTAAAATTCTAAATAGATAATAATTAAGTCTTTATTTTAAGTTTATGGAAACTGGCAGTAAATACTCTAAACTAAGTGGAACTATATTGCGAAGTTGAAAATTAAATTGTCAGCATAACCCATCAATAAGATTCTTCACTTAGAACAACCAATAATGCAATCAAAAATCAAAACCAACATAATTTTATCAATATAACTAAATTTCATAGGACGGAAAAAACACACTTACATGCATAGTGTGTGTCTTTCCACTGCTTGTAACACCATACGCAAAAACAGTTCCTACATTGCCAACAAGTACATATAAGACATTTCACAAGTCCGGCAATTGGATTATACCACTATAGAAAGCTAAATCATGTGAAGAGATTATCCAGAACAATCACAAACTAGAAATATGCAGCTTCTGTAAGAATCATCTGACTGTTCTTCCAGCTAATTGCAGTTCCTTCAGTCCCGATTTTCAATTCAACAAACGACATTTTGGGAAATTAAAGAGTACACAATGACATACCAGTTACACCTTCCATTGCAGCCCTGACAACAGGTTGAGCTGCTACTTCATATACGTCCTGAGTATTTGTTTGAGGTCCAAAAACTTTATCTGCCATTCATAGCAATCATCCCAAAATTATGAGTAAAAACCCATCAAAATCCACATTAAACACAGATGAAGCAACAAGGCATCAACTTTAAGATTTACATCAGCGTCCATTAAATAGTAAGCATTAAATTCGAAAAACCCAATTCGAAATTTCAAGAGCAATACCAAATGCATAAGCAGTAGCCGGATTGTACTCATTCCGGACAAACTTGTCTCCATCAGCATACCACGCGATCTCGTCTCCTCTCTGAAACTCCCTCTCACTGCAACAAGAGCCCCAAAATCAAATCTCCCAATCAGACGAAACCAGACCACAAAACCCAAGACGCACCCAATTCAAACCAATCTCGAGACTCTTAGATCTAATCTAACCAAACCCACCCAGATCTACCTCTTACCTCAACGGCCTAAACCGAATCGTCACCGAAATGCTATCTCCGGCTCCAGACCCACCAACAGGCTCCGCAATCAGCTCCTCCTCCGCAAACCCCACC
>JAYMSV010002614.1:0-10878 GCA_036897745.1 Erodium moschatum
TACAACGAGACTACATCGAGATTTCTTTTTCTTTTTTTTTGTTTTGTGCCTGTAAGTCGTTTTTTTGTCCCTATAACTTTGTGGTAGGACTTTTCTATATGTCTTGAGGATAGTTTTTTTATGACAGTCTTGGTGTCTTTTCTCTGCTTTGAAGTAAAATTATTTTTCATAAAATCATCATTTATTAAAAAAAAAATCGTACTGTAAGTATTTAAGGTCTTGTCCTTTGTTTTTAGGGTGGTCAATGTCAATGAAATCTTTAATGTTGGCCGTACAAAGGTAGGTGGGCAAATAATGATTCAATGAAAATTTAGTTGTGGGTTATTTATTTGAATAAGATTCAATGGATAGAGAGTTATGGAGCTTTTATGATTTTCCAACACCCCTTGAGTGAGGAAGCCAGTGAAACTGATTGTGATACTTGGTATTACCGATCAGTATGTATAAAGTTTGATTACAAATAGATACTCGAATACAAGATATCACGAGTTCTAAACAGACAAGAGGTGGATGAGATAATAAAACTTAAAGATCACCCATTTGAATTTGATTGTTAAGAAAAATGCAAGTGGAAAAGTGTACTTTTCGTATATAATCGCTACATATATAGAAGCCCTCCTTGGCATATTTGAATTGTTTAGAAATACCTCAAATAAGGCTCTAGCTTGTGCCTAGACATAGGGTGCAAGATGCGTGCCCGCACGACGTGCAGGTCGTGAATGTTGCTTTGGATTTGGGTTCGTATGCCAATTATGTTCTGCTCCGGCCCGTAAATTGATATTAATTTTAGTTTTGCTTTGGCTTGTTGATATCTTTTGGCGACACTTCTCGTACACGGTTCGAGTTCGCCAAACTTTGTTATTGCATCCTGGGAGACTTTGCTCATATGGGACAATAAATAGTCATAAGAAAACCGGTTTGCGGGCCTCGAGAAAACAGTTCCTTGCCCGATCATCGTGTGAGGTTATCGTGTTTAATAACGATTTTGTTCTTTGTTTTACTCGTGTAATTCTGCTACTTTGCTTCGATTATCTGTTTACTATTGTTTATGGACTAATCCATCTAACACTATATTCCACTAACCCTTTTTAAATGTAAATGTTCTTTCCTTTATGTAATTCTGACATTAGTTTCGCCGTTTCTAAATTTTTGACTGATGTTGTTCACTTTCGAAATTGGATTTAAAATAATCTTAATCGATCCGACGCTTTAGATTCCCGGCCCAAAAAGAAGAACAAACATTTTAGGAATGGCCGTCAAAAGCTCTTTCGAGCTCTCAAAGACGTTAGTCCTTCCCGCTCTCTTCGTAAGAAGTCTGAGGCCGAACGCGCCTGGGGCCTCTGCAAGTCGATGGGATTCACTTCTTCTTGCAGCGATAAGGATACTATCAAAATGTTCCATGATCTTGTCTAATTAGTTGTTTCCCGTCTTTGTTCTCCTCTCTTAATCTTTGCTCTTCTTCCCTTCTATTGTAATTCTCCTCAGTGCATTATTTGATTGAATAAAACCGTTTCTTTTGCCGATCAAAAATTAAAAAAAAAATTGTAATAAAGAATTTACAGTTTTGAATAGAAATAGTGGAATTTGGTGAAAAACTAGATATATCATCAAGTAGGTGGGCATTGCCCACATATTAATTAGTCTTGTGTAGTTGATATAAAATCAAAGTTGGTCAGTCTTGGTCATATCTGCCATATATAGTTGTCTACTTCCTCAAATCCCAAATCATAACAGCATTGATCATCTTCATCCTCAAGTTCATCCTTCTCTGCCACTCAATATTCACACCCTTCTGAAGTTACATTCAAAACATTTCCATTTCTCCTTTTCATTTTTCTTTGGTTTCTGAATCAAGTCCTTTTCTTTTTTCAGTGAAGTGTCATCCTATTATTCTCCTAAAAAAAGCTCTTGTTTGGTTGTGCTTCTTCTTGTGTAGTTGATCATTCCATTTGAGCTAAAAAAAAAAGTTTTTGAATCATATCCCTTGTTTTTCCATTTTAGTGTTATCAAATTATTCTCAAAAAACGTTGTTTGGTTGTGTTTCTTCCCTTTGTAGTTGATCATTCTAACGAACTAAAATGTTTTTCAATCACATAATTTCTTTTTCCAGTCAAAAGTTATCCTATTATTCCTAAAATCCCAAAAAAAATCGCTCGCATTTATTTGTGTTTCTTCCTGTGTAGTTGATGATTCCAGCCAGCTAAAAACGTTTTTGAATCATATCCTTTGTTTTTTGTTATTCAATTATCCCTAAACAAAAACACAAAAAGCTCTTCATTTTGTTTCTTGTTGTGTATTTGATCATAAACCAGTAGTGCTGTTCAATTTTCTTCCCCGAATCAAAAACAAAATGGCATCGGAAATCATTGCTGCTGTATCCTGTGTTGCCGGATACACTGTTGCTCCGATAGTGAAGCAAGTAAAATATGTGTTCAACTACCACCAAAATATGACAAACCTCCCCGACGAAGTTCGGAATCTAAAGGAGCTGAAGCAGGAGATTGAGGAACTTGTTTCTTCTGCTCGATTGAATGCTGAAAATGTCAAAGGTTCTGTTGATATGTGGAAGGAGAAGGCTGATCAGACTGCTGATGCTGCACTTCAATTCATTGAAGAAGAAGAAGAACTCTACAAAAAGAGGTGTTTCTTTGGCCTTTGTCCAAATCCGGTTTCTCGACATCACTCCAGCAGGAAAGCATTCAAGCAAACGGAGCAGATTCTTCAACTCCAGACGAAGGGAAGAGAGTTCAAACAAGGATCCGTGTCCTTTCCAGTCTCAGCAGTCCCGTCTTTTCCGGTGAGGGTCACTCTTGATAAAGATTTTCTTAACTTCAATTCAAGATCGAAAACTCGGGAGGAGATCATGAAGGCACTCAAAGATCCGGACACTAATGTGATTGGGGTGTACGGTATGGGCGGCCTCGGTAAGACCACACTCGTCAACCAAGTTGCTGCACGAGCTGCTGAAGAAGGTTTATGTGAGATTGTTGTACCAGTTGTAACTCGGAAAAATGTAGTGGACGTGAAAGAATTCCAAGAAGAAATGGCCAAGGTGTTGAACATGAAGCTCAATGAACAATGGAATCAGTTGAACGAATCTCAAAGAGCAGATCGCATTTTTAAGAGGTTGGGTGGTGAAGAGAAGAAGACAGGTGATGGGAAGACGGAGAAGAAGACTTGTGATGAGAAGACGGAGAAGAAGACTATTATTATCCTAGATGATCTTCGGGCACAACTGGATCTAGAGAAAGTGGGAATTCCTTTTGGAGCTGGTATCAAGGGCTGCAAAGTATTATTCACCTCTAGATTTCGAGATATTTCATATGCTGCTCAAAAAACAATCACTCTAGGAGTTTTGGAGGAAGCGGAAGCATGGACTTTATTTCAAAAAATTGCCGGTGATTTTCTTCAAGATCGAGACTTCTTTGATATAGGAATGGAAGTGACCAAGAATTGTAAAGGTTTGCCAATTTTAATTGTCACGGTTGCTGGGGCGTTATTGAAACGTAGAAGCTTGGGAGCGTGGAATCATGCCTTGAAAAATCTCCAGGAGAAGAGGAGTAAAGAAATGCAAGAATTCGTGGACTCAGCTCTAGAGTTCATCAGCTTTAAGCATTTGTCAAATGCTAGCAAATCATTGTTTTTGTTATGTGGCCTGCTTGGAGGAGGCGAGATTTCCGTTTTTGATCAGTTGCTGAAATTGGGGATAGGTTGGGGCTTGTTCAAACACACTGAAACCATCGAAGCAGCAAGAAATAACCTTGAGACTTGGATCCTTGACCTCAAAGCATCATTCTTACTGTTGGATGGCAAGTCTAGTGAAAGCGTTAGAATGCATGATGTTGTTCGTGACGTTGCTATCAAGATTGCAAGCAAAGAGGAACACAATATGTTGTTGGGATCATCTGAAGAATGGCCTGAGGATGATGTGCTTCGCACGTGCACCGCGTTGACCTTCCCTTACGGTATGGTTCCTGAACTTCCCGAATGCCTGGAATCCCCATCACTCAAGTTTTTATTGCTCTATCACAACCACTCCTCACTCAAAACCACAGACAACTTATTTGAAAAGGTGCAAAAACTCACAGTTTTAGATATAAGATCTGTAGATCTTTGTCCAAAATTACCTTCGTCTCTTGCCTTTTTAGAAAACCTCCAAACGTTGTCTCTGAATCTTTGCAAATTGAAAGATATATCAAGAGTGGGAGCATTGAAAAAACTGAAAATACTTAGCTTAAACAGAACTGATATTGTAATGTTGCCGATAGAAATAGGGGACCTATCTGAGCTAAGGGTATTGGATTTGAATTGTTGTTCTGAACTCAAAGTAATTCCTCCCGGTGTCTTAAAACGTCTGTCTCGACTAGAGGAACTGCATATGGCAAAGAGATTTTCACAATGGGAGGATGGGGCCCTAGCATCAAGTGACAGAAGAAATGCTAGTCTTGACGAGTTGAATTGCTTGCATAAACTTACCACTTTAAGAGTACACATTCCAGATGCCAAACTTTTCCCAAAAAAATTCTCTTTTGAGAAGCTGGAAAAATTCACAATATTGATAGGATGTGAGAAATGGGAATGGGTCTGTTCATACGAATTCAGGGGAATACATATCAAGGTTAATAGCAGCAGAAAAATCCATTTGGAAGCCGCGGTGCAAGAATTGTTAAAGAGAACCGAAATTCTATATTTGGATGGATTGAAAAACATACAAGAATTGCAGTGGAAAAAATTTCGAAAGTTGAAGTCTGTCAAGATCATACATAGCGCTGATACACGTTGCATTGTGAATGCAAAGGAATCCTTTCCGGTTGGACTCGCCTGGTTGGCCCTCGCTCATCTTCCCCAGCTTCAAAATTTATGTAGGGACACTTTCATGGCGGAGTCGTCCTTCAGCAAGTTAAAAACTATGATTGTGAATGATTGTATCAAGTTGAGAAACTTGTTTTCTTTCTCTATGGCTAAAGGCCTTGCGCACCTTGAAGTACTCAAAGTCGTTGATTGCCATGCATTAGAGGAAATCGTGGGAGATAGTGGAGAAGATGACAAGAATTGTGATACTGTGATGGAGTTCCCTCAATTACGCGGTTTGTTCCTTGAACGTCTTCCAAAGCTGGCTAGTTTCGGCGGCAGCAGTGATAGTTGTGGAATTGTTGCGCCATTTTTCAGAGAAAAGGTAAACTGTTTTCCTAGTTAAAATATGAGATGTGTGAGTACATAGTGATGAGACATTTTGGTTTTTATAGGTTTTGTTTCCTAAGCTGGAGCAGTTGATATTGGAAGGATGCGACACCATAGAGTATGTATTCAATCAATCAATTGTTATGGGTCTTGAGCAACTCAGGTCCGTAAAAGTTAAGAATTGTAAGTCGTTGAAGGGAATTGTTGAGGGAGAAGAAACAAATACGACCATCACGTTTCCTCAATTAATTAATCTTTATCTACTTAAGTTGCCTTGCCTCACAAACTTCTGCTCTAGATGTTCTATTGTATTTCCGACATTAACATGGTTGTCCATAAGTGACTGCCAGCAGTTAAAGACATTTGTATGGGCAGATACAGTACAGGCAGATAAGGCAGTGCAACCTCTCTTCAATGACAAGGTGTGTAAATTTCTCTTTGTTGTTGCTTGTGCCTGATGAGACTAAAACTAAAAGGTCTTTTTCTTTTTTGGCCTAGGTTTTAGGCTAAAAGACGGTAACTTACCTAACGTATTGATCACACATGTTGTGCTATCTAACGTTTAAAAATCATATTTACGATACCTAAATTTTCGGTTAGTAAAAATGGACGGAATATTCCATTATGTTAGTTATTTGATCCATTTATCTGTTAAGTGGAGCGTGAAATGTCGATTTTTCCCTTACTCATTCAAACCTTATGAATTGTATAAGGAAAATTACCATATTACCCTCATTTGATAAAAAAAAACTATAAATAATAAATTAACTACAATTTAAAAAAAATAATCTTTAAACTCATATGCACGACTTCATTCAAATGTAAAAGGGTAAAATGGTCATTTCATGTCTTTCTGGTTAGTTTTTACTGACGGAAAGTTTGTGATCAAAAGTTTAGGTATCGTAAATATGATTTTTAAACATTGGGTAGCACAGCGTGTACTTTAGAATAGTCTTTTGCACTAAAATTTTATATACCATGACTTTTGGTGATATATGTGAGTAATTATCACAGGTGGAATTGCCTAACCTGAAGGGGTTGTGCATTTATCGCTTGGATAATGTCGAGACTATATGGCACAACTGCCTCCATGAAGACTCATTTTTCAAACTAGAAATAGTAGATATCTATGGATGTGCAAAGCTTTTGAAAATCTTTCCATGTACAATGCTTGGAAGGATTCAGAATTTAGAGAAACTCCAGATACGTAATAGTTTTACAGTAGAGGAAGTATTTGGAGAAACAACAGAGGACAATATCGAATTTTCTCAATTAAGGATTCTCTATCTGGAGAATATGTCTAATCTAAAACAATTCTGTTCGGAAAGTTGTGTTACATTCCCAGCCTTAACACAAAAAGCAGTCAGCAATAGTACAGGAAAAGGAGTTGAAGATATGGATTCAAATGACATGCAACCCCTCTTCAATCAAAAGGTTGAGTTTTTTTTTTCTGTATTTTAGTGTTTTTTTTTCCATATACTTATTTAAATGGATACATAAAAATAAGTGGTCACTTTCCGTATGGATTCAATGTACAATTGTTGCGCCATTTTTCAGTAAAATGTGCGATGTGTGACGTGTGAATGTATACATATGACGATACATTTTTGTTTTTGTAGGTTTTGTTTCCTAAGCTGCAGGAATTGATACTGGACGGATGCAACCGTATAGTGTATCTATTCCACAAATCAATTGTCATGGGTCTTGAACAACTCAAACTCGAAAATTGCAAGTCGTTGAAGGGAATTGTTGCACAGGTTGAAGGACAAGAAACAAATGAGACCACAATGCAAGCCCTCTTCAATGAGAAGGTGCGTATTTTTCTCTGCTTTTTATTTGACGGTCCTTTAAAATGAACACATTTTTGTAGTTGTTTGCTGTAAATCCGGAATTACCAATTAGATTTGTGAAGATGTATGAACGTGATTTAATTCTTTACGAATATAATTAATATGTGACAGGTGGAATTGCCTAACTTGAAGAGCTTACTACTTTCTGGCTTGGATAATGTGGAGACTGTATGGCACAACCGCCTCCATGAAGATTCATTTTTCAAACTAGAACGAGTAGATATTAGCGAGTGTCCAAACCTTTTGAAAATCTTTCCATGTGCAATGCTCAGGAGGATTCAGAGTTTAGGGGAACTTCTGTTATGGGATAATTGTTCAGTAGTGGAAGTATTTGAAATGATGAAACCAAATATTTCACCAGAGACTAAGATCCAACTTTCTCAATTAAGGTGTCTTGAGCTCGTGGAAATGCCCAACCTAAAACGATTTTGCTCGGGAAGTGGTGTTGTATTTCCAGCCTTAACGCAACTGGAGATAGGTGCTTGCAAGCAAATTGAGACATTTATATATCCAATTGCAGATGGAAAAGAAGTTGAGGGCATGAATTCAAATCCCCTCTTCAATGAAAAGGTTTCACTATTCTAGTTGTTGTTTTTTGCCTTGTATCTTCTAAAAAAAATGTTTGGTGCTCTCTTGTTTCTGGATAAGTAAAGTCTTGAGAACAAATACTTGGACATACATAATTTAGTTGATAAAAAGATGTTCATTTACAGTTTAATTATAACAAGTCAAGTTCAAATAATGTTTATTTACATATTGAAGGTGCATGGTGCAGGTGGAATTTCCTAGCTTGAAGAAGCTAAAACTTAGGGAGCTGAATAATATAAAGATTATATGGGACAGCCGGATCCATGAAGATTCATTTAGCACACTAGAAGAAGTAGATATACAAGAGTGTGCAAACCTTTTGAGAATCTTTCCGCTGGCTATGCTTGGAAGAATTCAGAGTTTGAAGGAACTATCTGTAGTAGATAGCTGTTGTGTAGAAGATATATTTGAGGCACCCACCAATACATCCGAGTGGCTACATCAGAATGAAATCATAGATGTCATGCTAAGTAACTTGTGGTTGGAAAATTTACCAAAATTGAAGTGTGTATGGAGAGATGATATCCTCAGCTTTCGTTATCTCTCCCATGTGGATGTGTACGACTGTCAAACCCACAAATACCTATTTCCAGCTTCTGTGGCCCAACAGCTGCATCATCTGGAGCATCTATCTATAAATAATTGTGGAGTGGAAACCATTGTGGGCCAAAAACAAGAGGAGGTCAAGGAGGAAGTTGCTGCATTTGTGTTCTCTAAACTTGTTACATTGGAACTTGAAGGTCTACCAAAACTGGAGAGCTTCTACCCGGGGAGACATACAACACAATGGCCATCCATGAAGGAACTAGTTCTAGTCGGGATGTTTCCTTCAGACCTTGTTAAGTTCACAGAGTATGGAGGAGATTCATTCTTGATCCCAATACTTGAAAAGATTGAATCTCTAGAAGTGAGGGATTCTGCCGTCTTGGCAAGTATTGGCTTGGCATCTTTCAAGTTCCTAACAAAGTTAGAGGTCCAGAATTGTGATGGATCGGTAAGTCTACTACCAGCAAAATATTTGGTGCAGCTCACAACACTCAGCGTAACGAGATGCCAAGCGATGAAAGAAATAGTGGCAAGTGAGAGTGCAGAAGTTGAGATTGTTTTCAGCAAACTCAAGACTTTGGAACTTGTTCAATTGCGGAGTCTTGTAAATTTCTACCCTGGCAACTGCGTCTTGAAATTCCCGTTATTAGAAGAAGTAACAGTGAAAGAGTGCAACAGCATGGAGGCATTCTGTGGAGGAATCACAATCACACCAAAGCTAAAGACATTATCATTGACGAGGGAGAAGATGGACTTTGAGGGAGATGAAGAGGATAAGGACCTTAACACAATCATCATAAAGGTGGGTTTCTTAAATTTTATGTCTGCTCTATTTATTAGGTAGGTAAAATAGTTATGTAAAGGAGGATAGGTAGACTAAGTATCAAGCTCTTCTTTTCCACTTTCAGGAGGGCCACAGACTAGCAAGTGAATTTTCAACAAGCTCATCAGAATACCTCTTTGAAGCAGACGATGAGACATGTGAAAATAGTAACGAGCCAGGAACAAACAAGTCTCAGATTTCTACTGCAATACTCAAACAAGATGGGAGAGCTGAGACTTGCAAGGATGTTGTGGATTGTAGTGAAGAGGCTGCTGAGATGAACGATAAAGCGACCAACTCATCTGTGGAAGCTGAATGTTCTAAAAAGAATGATGAGATTTGTGAAAAGATGATTAAGCCAAGGAAAGAGGTTCATACCTATGAGCATGACAAGGCAATGGAGGCAAATGACAATGAGGCTATTGACTCAAGAAAGGAAGCTTATAAGGTTGATGGTGAGATAAGAAAAGCAGACGAGTTTTGTGGGGAGATTGTTGAGCCCGGAGAAGAGACTGATACTTGTAAGCCAAGAAATGAAGCTGAGACTCTGAGAAGCCCTATCTTGTTACAGAAACCCAAGGTAAAAATTTCATTTTATATGCTCATAGTATAGACAAATTGACTCTTTAACTCTAAAATAAAATGGTGCAGGGTATATGGCTCCTGATACTATTGATGCTACTTGCCCTCCTTCTAGTCAAACCGATCCTGCACTTTGGCTCCGGCATTGGAGCAACAACTTTTCGACAAAACAATGTGTTCCAAGGACTACAGGTGACACAACACTTGGTTCCGCTGCTGGAGAAAGCTCGGGATAAGCACGGGGACTTCCACAATAGTCCCTCGATTAAATCGAAGACAGTGAGGATTACTGCCATGGAGAGTGTGGGCCAAGTCCTTGAGGTTCTTCAAACTCAAAGCCCAAGGACTATTGATGCAGAGAAGATCCAATTCATGGAGGATGGATTTCTTGATCTGTCCATTATGGGCTTCCCCGTACAGTGGCTCCATCCTCTGATTGACAATGCCAAGAAATGGTTACAGAGGAAGGAGAAAATTGAGGAAATGGAGGCACAGCTGCAGGGGCTCAAGAGAGAGATGGACCAACCTTTACTTGATATTTGAACTCTCAAGTTCTGTAGTGTTTTTCTTTTATCTTAGGATGGGCATGTCTACCTATATATATGCACACACATTCTTATGACTTCGTTTGCTTGAAAATAAATGAGTAATAGTACTCTTGGAATCGAAGTTTAGAGGTATATACAGAATCAAACCAAGATAAATGGATTCATTATTGAGTTTATATGGTTTGGGAGGAGAAAAATAAGGTCCTCCATGGTGATCAGGGAAGGAAGCCTGGTTTGGTGGCAGCAGAATGCATTGGATGGATTCAGGAGCTTCAGAGTTCGATGGCTCGGGAGTCAAGATGTAAGAACAACAATCACTCGATCATTGATGTGCGTCGAAGGATTGATGGGGTGTCTCTGTCTGAAATGTAGTGGTGACGGTGCATGATCGATTTTGTGAGGCTCTGGAGGATCCAGGCAATGTCTAAATATGGTAATGAGATTGCTCATAGTCTAGCTGATGCTCAGCTTATTTATCGTAGTTTTGTAGATCAAGATTAGATTTTGCAGCAACATTTTCAAACATAGGGCAAAATGTGCCACAATCAAGAATGACATTCTCATTAACCAAACAAACCTTAAGAATCAGGAAAATCCTAACAAAACACAAAACTACATTCTTCATATCAATGATATGAAACAAAAAACAAATTGAATAATATGAAACTCCGATCACCAAATCAAAAGATCACAAGCAATGAAAACAAGACATAAATCAAAAAACAAGCATAAGCAACCAACCCGCGGTGCTCGTCCCACC
>JAYMSV010002615.1:0-10877 GCA_036897745.1 Erodium moschatum
GGGCGGGTGCGAAATTTGGGCACTATCGAGACCCGAACACATGTCCATAAAATCCTCACCGAGCTCACTTTCTTGAGTTTCCGGGACGTATTCGTCGGATGCCGGGAAGAAATGTTGAGTTGGCGGGAAGAACTCTTGGGATCCTGAGTTGAAAATAGGGGCATCAAACTCGAATGGGTTGAAAGAAGACATAATGTCGGACGAACAAAAAGATTGACAAAATGAGAATGAGAAATGTTGTGAGAGAATTGGATGTTGTGTGAAATGAAGAAGAGAGGAGCTGTTTAAATAGGGAAAACAAAATTTAAAGTAGAACCGGCAGCGGCATGTGTCGCCAGTGGACTGGTCGCCAACGGTCGACACTGGTCCCAACCACTCAGCGCTGACTGGTTGATTGCCAACGACTCTTTATGCAGTGGTTTCTAGCAACGATAACGATATCGTCGCTCCTATCCGCCAACGCGTTTCTGCCAGGTTTCCTTCGACAGTTTCGTCCTTTATGCCGACGTATACATTCTGCCGACCCCTATCCGCCGCCGACTGCGGATGCTTTTAGAGCATTTGCGATCAGTCTAGCTTAGGCTGAAAAGAGAAAAAACACTTTCTCTCTCTTCTTTGATTGATGTAGACTAAAAGGCGAGGCTAGTACAACAAAATAAATAACAAAAGATAATTAATATCCAAATACATTGGTGAGAAGCACTCTTGTTTTAACGAAATTGTTTGCCACTGAATTTGAAAAAGGTAGAGAGTATAAGAATGTTGGATTGAGAAGTTGTGATTTTGTGTGTATGAACATGTACATTTATACCCATTTTATAACATATACCAATTAATTTTTGCATACTCAAACATAACTTTTTATTTAAACAAAGGTCACTATTGGTAATGTCAAATATGACAGTTGGTGCTGACAGATACATGCGACGACATTGTTTCCGCCGTTGCCTAAACGTCTCCCCTTTCCCCCGCATTTTCACCCTCGCCCATGCCGATTTTAGAGAAGTTTACAAAACGCTTGCCTATCCGTCATCGAATGGAGATGCTCTTACATGGGTTGGGAATCAAAGGGTTGGAGTATGGATAGCTCCTTTTGGTTTAAGCAATGTGAATATTAGTTAGATCAAGCAAGTATGATGTGATGCGTTTAGCGAAGAAAGCGTTAGCTAGTATTGATGCCTAGAGCCAAAAGAAGGCGAAAGCATCGATAACGGTTTTAATTTTGACGTCAACGCAAGACACTGAGTTTTCTGAAACAACCATTTCAAACTTCGACACACAACAAATGAAATAAGTATTTTAATACAATAAAGTTAGAGATGACTGAACACTATTATTTGGAGTTTAGTATAATGAGATAAAGGTTCATATCATTGTAGTTTACTTTCTCAGGCCTAATTCATGGTATCGACTAAAAGGGTTGGAATTGGGATTTATGCATTGTATATGGGTCTCACCTCTGCCTGAGGTCATATGCTCGAACCCCAATGAATACATGGATACATATGTTTAAGAGCATGTGTGGGTGTGAGTTAGAGATAAAAGTAGGATTTTTCAGTATTTATCTTATAAAAGTATCATGAGATAGAGAAGCATATCATTGCTACTTACTTTCTCAAGCGACAAGCCTAATTCATGTATGGGCTAAAAGGGTTGGAATTGGATTTTATGCATTGTATATGGGTCCCGAGATTCATGAACATAGCTCTACATTTCGGATCCGGTAGGAGGATTGGGCTTTATGCTATTGAAACGGGCCTTGCATTCCCAACTAAAAGCGGTTTGGGCCATAACCAAGACAATATACAATAATCGATGCACAGAAGTTATGGATAATTAGAGCTGGAGTAATTAAAAACAGTAAATAACAAATTATAGCATATAATTACCTGTCCAAAGACATTTTTGTTCTACAAATGAATGATACGGTAAAAATTAATATTACCAAAATTAGTAGTATTTAATATAATGTTTAGTCAATAAAAGATGGAGGGTCTTACCGGGTCATTGGTCGCCCAAACGGCTGGACCAAACTCGTGATCAGAAGACCCATCAAATTCATCAACTCGCGGCAATGTTCAAATTGGTCTTCACAACCACCAAACCCTAGATTAGTTTCTCCATTCCCAACCTCACCGATTCTCAGTTTCAACGGGCTTCTGGCAGATCGGATCACTCAAAGGTAATATCAGATTCGGTGATTTGGTTTCTTTTGTATGAATGTGCATGATCGTCTAATTATTGCCTTATTTTCTATTTCTCATGTGCATCCTTGTCTATGTTTTTATGTGCATTTTGTATAATCAGGGCCCATGTTTATGCAATTTATTAGAAAGATTTTGTACTACTGAAAAGAAAGACAAAAAATTGTGTTCATGCACATATGCTGTGATCATTGGTAGTCTTTTCTCTTTCTTTCTGAATGAATGATACTTTATGCTCTTTCGTTGTACAATGACGTTTTGAAAGTGTGAAGATGATAACCCGGGAAGAGAGCCCATATTAGGTTCTGGGTATGTCTTAAATCAGTTGGGCTGTTCCTGTAGATTACATTGCATTATCAGTTTTTTTCTGTGACCAAAGCCTACTTGTCCATGTTCATGTGCTTGGCCTTGTGACCTGTTGGTCAGGGGTTCGAGTCATGACTTGTGTAAATCTTAATCCTAAAAAATGAAAAGCTTTTTCTGCGAGTTTTGGGAATAATCCCTAATGTGGTTACAGGCAGGAAAGCATCTCTCATATAGTGTAAAAAGCCTGAGTATAGAAAGCTAGAAATTGGATGATGTAATTTATGAATAATGTCCACAATATCAATGATGTGGTTTTGGATAGATAGGAAGGATGTATTGTGATATAGCTTAAGAAGGTTCTTTTGGTTTTCACAATAAGTGGTACTTTTGTGGCTATTAAGCTGTCAGCTAGGTTGCTCATACTAGACCGTAAGTATTTGAATAGAATATTGTATCTGAACTGTATGCTAACCCTACTTAGGAAAGCCTATCACTGGTGCCAGTTCAAAGTTTTAAAAGATTGTTAACAGCTATTCACCCTCTTGATCGAGTGACATGAGCTGCGTTGTTTTGAGGATAATTCATGGGTTCTTGACCCTACCTTGTTCATACCGTAAACAGTCAATGCTCTTCCACCATAACTAAAGAAAGAAAGAAAAAAATTATATTTAATGCGCTCTTGTATGCCTCAGGTAGTCAACTTTATATCATCTCCCTTACATTGCTTATCTCATTTAAGGATTGCCTGGTAATCCCAGTATGAAATAAAAATATATCATTGTGTAGATCTCAACTTTAGTTTTGCTGTCCATAGAATTTCATTTGAAAACTTGACCCTACTTTTATAAGTAACCATGTAACTGTATTATTCAGGACCAAAGAGAATGGATGGTGTCAAGTTGAAATGTAAAAAGGTTGAAATCTACGTGAACCTATCTTTTTGTAGTTGATGCTGTTAAATTATTTTGGATTAATATTGTTAGTGCTAATTTAATCATAGTCCAATGGATAGTGCAACCTCATTGACTAAGCCGAGTTGGAGTTGGCCATCCCCAGGATGAAGGGGGTGATTGCATTTTTGTAGTAGGTAAAGGGGCAAAAAAAAAATCTGCTCGATCTCACTAGTTTGTACTTTTAACATTTTAAGACTTTCCCATTGGAATGAGATAATGTGAATAAGGGTTAGACTTTTGCAATACTATTTAGTTTTACCTCATGTCAATTCTCTGTGTTGTTTCCTTGATGTCATCAAAGGGTTTATGCGACGATAGAACTTAGCTAATGCGATATTGTAAATAGTTCATAAACTATCCACTATGCATTTGTACTAGTCCATTAAACGTCAGTGAAGAGTCCATTGTTTCTGACTCATTTATTTCTAATAAAATATTGAGAAGTGCCTCAGGTTTGCGTTGTTGCTGTGTTGCACAGGCCTGTTTGATTGTAGGTAAATCTTTAGATCTGCAACCATTTATAGTCTAGGCTGTTATGTCTGCTAGTCAAGAAAAAAAAGATCTTGTTTTCTTATTGGGATATCTATTTGCTTGTTATTGATATAGCATCCAAGTTCTTAGGATTTAACACCTGAATTCTTATTGGTAATCTAGTTACTTGTTTAATAATATACTTTACTGTTCATATTGCTTCAAATATTGCCATTTTTATATAGAAGTGACGGTTTCATTGCTAATTAATTGCTATTTGATGACAGAAGTTGCACTTAAAGAGGTAGATTATTGCACTATTTTTATGGATAATGACGGTTCCAATGGATAGTTCTCTGGATATTTCACCGAGGGAACATGTTCATCATCTTTTCAAGAAGGTACATCATTTGATATTGTGTTTTACTTAGAAAAAATGTTTAGAGGTTGTTTTTTTCCTTTTTGACTCCATAATCTCTTACATGAAAGATCTACAAGTTTTTTTGGGAGATTTGGAGAACAACAAATTGGCTATGTAGAAGTAATGCAGATGTTGATAGAAATTATATTTATCTTGTCTGTGTTGTAAGGGGGACCCAAATTCAACGTATATGCTACTACAAATGGGGTTGCTGTTATATAACTTGTATGATCTGATCTATATGCTCTAGCAGATCTAAGTTATTGTTTTGTTAGAATATAAAACTATAATTGGGCCTTCAACTATCAGCTTAAGCTTTTAGTTAAGTTGGTTCAAATCCCACTATCTACAAAAATACCAATGTCTTCTCTATTTATCTAATTTCCCCCTAATAGGCCAGCCCTTATATCTCTTCCCAATGGGCTAATCTCTCCTTCTATTATTTCACATCCAAACCCGTAAACGGGCTTGTTGGTGAGGCCGCATGTTAGAATATAAAACTATAGTTGGGCCTTCAACTATCAGCTTTAAGCTTTTAGTTGAGTTGGTCTTCTAATATTTTTTTAAGTAAAGTGTTGTAATGTGATGTTCGCTCATGTCCGTTTTCCATTCTAGAATGTTGAGCTGGAGAATAGATGCTGGAGATCAGCCCAAGCAAGGTTACCCTCAGATCCTAGTGTATGGCAACAAGTGAGAGAGAATTATGAAGCAATCATCCTTGAAGATCATGCCTTCTCTGAGCAACATGAGATAGAGTATGCATTGTGGCAGTTGCATTATAGGCGAATTGAGGAGCTGCGAGTGCACTTAAGTGCTGCTCTGGCCTCAAATGAACCAGCCACATCTCAGAGTGGAAAAGGTTCTGCACGACCTGATCGTATAACAAAATTCCTTTCTCAGTTTAAAACTTTTCTCTCTGATGCAACTGGATTTTATCATGATCTGATGTTGAAAATCAGATCTAAGTATGGACTACCTCTGGGTTTTTTTTCGGATGACCCAGAAAATCAGTTCATTATCTCTAAAGATGGAAACAAACCTACTGAGCTAACGAAGGGCTTGATCTCTTGTCACCGCTGTTTGATTTATCTGGGTGATCTCTCACGTTATAAAGGCCTGTATGGGGAAGGTGCCTCCAAAACTAGAGAATTCGCAGCAGCATCGAGTTACTACATGCAAGCTTCTTCACTTTGGCCTTCAAGTGGAAATCCTTATCATCAGGTCTTGTTATTACATGCATTTTTGCATTGATGTTTACAGTTCTTATTTTGTAGCATGATTCCATTTGTATCTTATGTAAATTGATTCTGCTATTCTCTGTCAGTTGTTCTTAGCAGCCACCTTCTTTTGCTTCTTTTTTTCAGCTCGCAATACTGGCTTCTTATTCAGAGGATGAGTTGGTGTCAATCTACCGCTATTTCCGAAGTTTGGCTGTGGATATCCCTTTCGCAACTGCAAGAGATAACTTGATTATTGCATTTGAGAAGGTATGGACAGCTAGTTGTAGGATATATTTGTTTACTGTACTTCTTTCTGGATTAATTTTCTCTTGTCAAATCCTATAAAAAATATTTGGTGGCCAAAACAATATATTTAATGAAAAGGGAGTTTGAAAAGTGGATTGCTTTTTCATAGTACAAACTTGTCATGCAAGCTTTTGCTATGGCAGAATCGCCAAAAAGTTTCTCAGTTTGTAGTGAATGCTAAAGCTTCTTCAACTAAGAATGCACCTGTGAGAATGACTGGGAAAGGAAGAGCAAGAGGTGGATCTATACTTGCTTTGAAAGTTAATAAAACTTCAACAAATTCTGTCAAGGAGAGAGCATCCAGTGTGCCAGAAACTTTTAAAGCATTCAGCACTTGGTTTGTGCGGCTGAATGGCATCCTCTTTACTCGCACTAGGTAAATTTTCCTCAATCACGTTATGGTTATGTTACATTGTAGACATGATTATGGCAAATTGATTTTTATTGTCACTTCTTTTCCAGCTTGGAAACTTTTGGAGAAATTTACTCTACAGTTCGGAATGGTCTGCTTGAGCTTCTCACTTGCGAGCCTGAAGAGAAGTACAACTTCGGTGCAGATGCTACAGATAATAGGCTTGTGATTGTTAGGCTTATTGCTATATTCATATTTACCGTTCACAATGTGAATAGGGAAACTGTAAATCAGACATATGCAGAAATATTACAACGCTCAGTTCTACTCCAGAACGCGTATACTGCTGTCTTTGACTTCATGGGGATTATTATTGAGAGATGCGAGCAACTGCATGATCCTTCAGTAAGTTTTCTGTTGCCTGGAGTTCTGATATTCATGGAGTGGTTAGCCTGCCATCTGGATATTGCAGCTGGCAGTGAAGTGGAGGAGAAACAAGCTGCTGCGAGAACGTTCTTTTGGAACAATTGCATCTCTCTTTTAAACAAGCTCTTGTCAAGTGAGTCCACTTCCACTAATCAGGGCAAATATGAAACATGTTTTTTCAATATGATTGAGTATGATGAAGGAGAAACCACTAACCAGCTTGCATTGTGGGAAGACATTGAATTGAGAGGATTCCTACCTCTTGCTTCTGCTCAACTAGTTCTTGACTTCTCAAATAAGCCTTCTGGAATTGATATCGAGGAGGAAAAGGCCCGTGTTCAGAGGATCATAGCAGCTGGAAAGGCCCTTGCAAATGTAGTTCGGGTTGGCAAACAAGGCATGCATTTTGATCCTAAGAGAAAAAATTTCACTTTTGGCGAGCAGCAGATATCCAATGACTTTGTGCCTGATGGCTCTCCGGACATGTCTGCAACAAATGCCACGAAGCTTGGCAGTCCAGTGGATAAAAGAATGAATCTAGGAGTTCCGCAACCACAATTCCTAGAAGGTGAAGAAGAGGATGAAATAATTGTATTTGAACCAATGTTGGCTGATAGACGCTCTGATGGTATTGCCCCAAAGCTATCTTCTTATGAGGATGGTCATGTTGTTGATGTTTCCAAGGGTGATTTAGTTAGTTGTGTGGAATCTTTTTTAGCCACACCTGGTTCTGCTTTCCCACAAAATGGTTCTGAAGCAAATGAAAGAGAACCTACATCTCTTTCCCCCACAGCCCCTCATTATCTGCCATCAATCCAACCAAGTATATCGAAGTGGCTGATGGACCAACAAGCTTCTGTTGAAAATGGAATGAATAATTTGAACATAGTGGAGAATGCATTCGTTGCTAAACCTGTGATACAAGAGGAATTGGAAGCGTTGCAGCCTGATGCACTTTCTCTCCCCCCTGCTCCGTCTTTTAATCTATTTGCTATGAATGGATATTCTGATCCTACCTCTGATCCTGTGATACCATCCAAGTTTGATTCAGTTACATCTTTGAGAGGTAGTTTTGGTAGTCAGTCTGTGAAGTCGTCATTGACCTTGCCACCAAACTCAAGGAAGAATCCAATAAGCCGACCAGTTAGGCATGCTGGTCCGCCTCCTGGGTTCAGTACTGTTTCTCCTATCGAGAACGTGCAGATGGATGATTACAGCTGGTTAGATGGGTATCAGGTGTCATCTTCCATAAATGCCATCAGGTTTAACAGTTCTATCAATCACTCTGCACAACCATACAAACATGTGGTCAAGGGTGACACCTCTATGGGGGCAATAGGCTTTCCATTTCCTGGAAAACAAATCTCAACTTCACAAGTCAGTGTGGAGAACCAGAGAAACTGGGAGGATTATCAGTGTTCAAGTAACCTGGAACTGTACAAGGACCGACAGCAGCAATATCAGAAAATGAATCATCTGTCTATTCCTTTGTCCGATCAATATCAAGGACAGTCTATCCGAGAAGATTGTTTTTTTGTGTGAGGTCTTTGTGAAAACATGGATGGTAAGTTTGTAGCATGACCTATTTCTTTAATGCTTCTGCTGTGGTTAGCTGATGTTATTGGTATACCACATATATTACCTGTTAATCTGCATAATAATTTAGCACTATAGGTTTGTCCAATAAAAAATTGCTGATACATCTTTTTCTATTGTTGTCATGAAGAATCTTATATGCCGAATATCTGTGGCCTGATGTGACCAAGTTCAGCCTCCACCTTTGCTGTTCTGCCAGTGTTATTAAATTCTTGTTGGAGCTATCTTGGTCTTGGATTGTTGAGGCTCCTCCTGATGAACAGGTCTCTCTCTCTTTCCCCCCTAGCTTGAATTCCTCCGTTGCATCTTTTTCAATCTGTTCTTGTATCTAGTGGGTGCTCATGCTCCAATTATATTTCAACTGACTTTTCACTAAATTTAAATTTATTGGAGATGAATATGTGATGCGTTTCTCCTTTAAAAAGACGCAGTGTAGTGATCTTTGGTAAATTGAATTGAATGTGTCCCCTTGGCGGGAATCTAAGGAACTGTTTGAGAGTGAACTTGATGTCATTATTATACTGACCCTCTCATAATTTCATCTTCATGTTCCACGATTGGATGAAGACTCTTCTATGGAAAGACAAAATCCAATTGTTGATGTAGTTTGATACCACTTGATATATTCGTTAGGCCCTCGGGTCAACATCCTATGCTCTTAGGTTTGACTAAAGTTCATGTTATTAGAGCTGGCTTGGTCTTGTGTTTGTGTGCCTATTTGTGTTGCCTACTATACAATTATTGGTCTGAGTGCAGGGCAGACCTGCACATGAGGGGGAGTTTTGAAGTAGCAACATTGGAAATATGTGGAGTTTGAATTTGATTGATGTAGTAGTTGGGCCCTTAAAGGGGGAGTACAGTATGAATCTGATTGATACACGGGTTACCTCTCTCCGTTTAACAGCTTAAGCTATTAGGAAACACTGTTGAATGGAGTACAGCAGTATCAATTGGCTTACTGTTGAACTTAGCCTGAATTTGATTTGATGATTAGGAAACACTCAAAGAAAGCTTAGGAAGGACATTTTGTGGCTTCAATGGATTCTAAATTTACTGACCGACCACATTTGAAATGATCACAATCACTTTTAAACTACTGATACTGCACACATCAGTAATAGGTATAATCTCTTAAAGATGTCTGTAGATGTTTATCATATCTATGGAGCATAGTTATTTGCTTGAGTTGATTTTGGCCTTTCATACTGCAAGTGTTAGACCTAATGACGTTGCTTTCAATATGTGCTACACAGCTAACTAGCATCCTAAATATTCTTGTCTGCTACAGGTCTCCAAAACAGATGAATGGTGATCGCGGAAGTAATAGTGATTGGATAACGAGGAAGATTTGGAAGTTAAATGTCTTGATTGTTGGAAGGTATTGAGTGGTTGAGCTCAAGTTCGAAGTAAGGTGGAATCTAAAGCGGAACTTTAGTCATCACCCAGCAAGCAGCTGGATATTTAGAATCGGAACTCCACATTGAGTAACTGTGAAGTAAATTTCAATGTAGATGATAATAAAAGTATGCTTATGTTCATGTCTCTTTTTGGAGAGATGTATCTCATATTTATTGAAAACGGGACACACATTCGCTTGTTCCTGTTTTTATGTTATAAAGTAAGTTTACATTTACAGTTAAGCAGCTCGACACATATATATTCTTTGAGCTTCTGCAAGAGATATAGGAAATTCCCACACGGAAAAGGCAATGTTACGTAATGAGCTTGGCTTGTTTAACAAGCAAGTTTGCATATATACATGCAAACAAACTTCATTCCATCGTTGTAATCAAATCAAGGTTTCAATTCAACATGGGACAAGCTCTCAAGAAACTTTATACCATTGTGGACGTTATAAATTTGTTTCTTCATTATCCAACAAATATTGTAGCATCTTTTGCAACAACTATTCACAAAATGGTAGTGAGCATCCGTAGCTGTAAAACTAGGAAATATTGATGATATCTGGATACAAACTCAAACAATGACCAGTTAACTATGAAATAACCCAGACACATAACATGCTATTGAACCATGATCTGATACAAACAAATTGAAGTCCATGGATCTGTAACATTATGATTCATAATCTATTATCAAACTTAGTCCCGGAGATCACCACACAATTCTGTTAGTCGACCTTATTGAAGATGTGACCTTAACAAAACCCACCATTGTTTTGTTAGCTTAATAGGGACTCCGGTTGCTAGTTCAGACTTTAGTGACAAGTACGCTTCACTTTGTTTTCTATTATCTATCTACGTAGAATCGCGTGTGTTTTTTCTCTTTAATGTACTATGCCCTAACCACTAAGGTTTGGGTGCTACAACTTCAGCTTAGGTGATGCATCCTCTTGTTGCCGTAACAGTGTGACTTCTTGATGACTTGAATTTGTTTATAAATCATTTTACAACTCAAGAACCAATCAATTGACTTATTATTGAATTATGCATGTAATTAGATTCTAGATCGACTTCGTTCTCGGAGTTTCATTCTGACCTTATCGATGGGCGTACGGGTGAGAGTATCACTCATACTGTAGCTAGGTTTGCTGAGAGGCTGGGTGTTCGCTATAGGAGGACGGCTGAGGGGGGCTTTCGGGAGGGGGAGGGGGGGGTGCAG
>JAYMSV010002616.1:0-10876 GCA_036897745.1 Erodium moschatum
GTAGCCATTGGAGATGCTCTATAAGATATATACGAGGCTAGACTGCTTTGCTTCCTTACTACTTTTTCCTCTTCTTTCTCATTCAGTTTTTTTTCCAAGATTCAAACCTAGTGTTAGTCTTTTGAGATGTGCTTGCATAGGAAATTCTTGGTCCATAAGTAAAAGTTATTGTCTTTTGAATGCTTACTGTCCTAGATGAAGGGCACTAAAGTTTCAATCAATCGGGTAATCTTAACTGAACTGCTTATGAAATTCAGAAGCTTTGATGGATATGCAAGGTTCTCTGGACTGTTGTGAATTGCCCCTTATTGCAATTGAAGCTCATTTTTTTATTTGTTCCATGTATCTAATTATCGAAGATATTTCTTCATTAAAATTACATTTAGTGTTATGATGATTAGGATCTTGATCTAGCATTTTACTATATATTCTGTCTTGTTCCGGCAGCGGATCTTCGTGTTCATGAGTTCTTCAAGACCTCATATTTCAAGTCAGGTATTCATCCACTCCCAGGAGCTCAGAGGGCGGTCCATAATTTGTCAAAAACCTGTAACCTGACAGTTGTGACGTATGTAGGCTCATTCACATCTTTTCTTCCTTGACTGTTGAGAACAGGGAGAACAGTGTCTGATCTTTCAGTGCTGTTACTTATTGATAGGTCTAGGCAGAATGTAATTAAGGAGCATACAATTGAGTGGCTTGAGAAGTACTACCCAGGGCTGTTTCAGGAGATACATTTTGGGAATCACTTTGCTCTAGACGGAGAATCTAGATCTAAGTCAGATATATGTAGGTATGTCACAAACCACATCCCAATGATTGTTGAATTTCAGAGATTATAGGCACTTGCTGCTGAGTGGTCTGTGCTGACATATCATATTATTTTCAGTTCGTTGGGAGCCAAGGTACTAATTGACGACAACCCGAGATATGCGATTGAGTGTGCAGATGCTGGGATCAAGGTTCTACTTTTTGATTATGAGAATTCTTATCCTTGGTCTAAATCAGAGTCTGTTGATCAACACCCACTGGTGACTAGAGTTCGTAACTGGGAAGAGGTGGAGGCCAAGTTAAGTTCTAAAACCATATCTACTCCGGAATGAGGATTCTCACCCTCTCACAGCAACTAGTGAGCTTATAATCTGTTTCTTCTTGGAGCTGCTATCGCTAGGGTTTCTGGGTTTGAATTGGAAGGGAAAGTGAAATAACATACTCTTTACCTTCACCGCTTCTCTTTTTTTGACGAAAATGTAATTTCTCCCGCAAGTATTAATTTTTGCCATTTTTTTATTTAGTTTCTTAGCTGCTCTGCTCTGTATGATTCCTTTAGAAAAGAAATGGGATGCTGAAGTTATCTGATTCTATATTTAGAGCTACAGCCTAAATCAATACCTCTATTATCTATTTTGTTCTAATTTGAAACTCTCACTGTGTATGTGTATTTTAAATTGATATCCCCAAATATATAATTGTCTCAAAATTGGTACGACATGGCAATGAAATTATGCCCTTCCATGCAGAAATTTATTGGAACACTCGTTTACAAGAGTCGAGTCGGGAGCTGCTATACATATATGATGACCTGCTTGTATAGTTTCTCAACTTGAAGTCTCTAGACATATACAGTAGCAAGGATAAGATGAGAGGCTCACACCAGGTCACTCCATCTTCTCCATCAACTTGAAACCATAGCTCTCCAATATATCAAGTGCTGCAATACAGTTTTAAGAAAACGATGACATCTTTGTGGATGTACTACATGAAAGTTGAAATTAAATAGCTTGGAGATTTCAGTTACCTGGAATGTAAACTCCTGGCTCAATAGGCCGGATTACACCTCTTGTCTGGATCTTGTTTTTGAGTAATAGCTGTTAACATTTGAAATAACACAATTTCCATCAAATTAAATGCATCCATGGTGCTCAAGGATTAAAAATATATAATTAAACAGCAAGTACCAGAGCACCAATGGCTGCCGGGATACCAACAGTAAGAGCCATTGCGGTGGTCATCCTCCCGTTCTCACTCCTTCCAAATTCCAATAAAGTGGCACTATGCTTCTCCATGGGCCGGCCATCAGGGAAATCTACCTCCACTTCGTGATGCAAAAGCACCATGTCCTGTCATACAATGTACTACTGTCAGACTCATACTAGTGACTGCAATTTTGAATATCTATTTTTGCATGCAGATGCTACTCTATAATGGCTGGATCTCTACTCTCATTCACAGTCAAGAGCTAAGCAAGAAATAGAAGCACTTAAACTTTTGCAATAATGTAGCAGTCAAATTTCAGAAAAAGATTGATTTACAATACCTGTTCTGTGCTGGAATAGGCTAATCTTTCTTCCATGCGGAGACAGGTAACTTGGAATGCACTTTCGCAAGAAGCAGGAATTTCCTTTTCCTCATGGAGTCCCAAAAATCTGATAGAAAGTGAAGATCAACTTAAATATCACATTTGACCATCAAACTGATGGTAACATATATTAGAATAAAGATGAGTATAGCAATGGATCGCTTACATGATAGCCTTGGCTGCTTT
Source organism: Erodium moschatum (assembly GCA_036897745.1). NCBI lineage: Eukaryota > Viridiplantae > Streptophyta > Magnoliopsida > Geraniales > Geraniaceae > Erodium > Erodium moschatum. The sequence goes on from JAYMSV010002616.1 coordinate 2,546, forward strand.
TACTGCAGTTCCTAGCTCCTTTCCGTGTCCAAGTGTGACAATTTTTTCAGTGATTTCCTTCTCTCCCACCACACCTCCATTCGAATCAATATTCAGAAGTTCACACAGCAAAGCTCTAAATGTGGACATAGTAGCTTGTTTAAGAACTGGATGAGCTTCAGAACTGAAAAGACCAATTCTGGCAAGTGTCCCCATGATCTCACCAAAACCTGTATGCATCATTAGCTTCATTTTAAGCTTTGCTAAATCATGAACTTACTAGGCATAATCATGTTAAGTGTTAACCATTCACATAACCCAAAATTAAACATTTATCATGCCTTCATAGCGAAGAGTTCCACGGAATATAGTTGAAGCTTCATGCTCTATTCCGTATAATTCTCCATAAACCAAAGAATTGCGATTGGGAAGACACTCCAGAGCAAAGGCTGGAAGATGAGATATCCGGAATTTTGCAGCTGAATCATAAAGTTTATCCCCTGCAAATTCAAAAAGTGAATACCACAATTTTCTTATAGAAATTTCTGGACAATACGAATAACAATTCTTCATTTCTTTTTAGAAATTTGTCACCATGGCATGGCAGAAGGATACGAGATATACACTATGTTCGTCTATAAAGAAGTGTTGAGAAAGGAGCTTGACTGACTTTCATATGTATCACACAAAGAAGGAATCAAAGTTGACACCTTACCATCAACATGTACAATTTCACCATTTGATCTATACATTGCAGGATTCCGTCCAGCTCGGATTGCTCCTGCAGGACTCCAACTGAGATAATTGATTACAGAGTGGGTGACTACTCTTGATAGATTACAAGTCTCAAAGTTTGTAGTATTAAATAAAAGATTCAGCATAACATCAAATAATCGATCAACTATGCAAGTCTTGAAGAGATCGAATTTGTCTTGTTCAGAACCATTTGGATCTTGAGAAGTCAAGTGAGAAAGAGAGGCAAAGTTTTTAAGAGTTGAAGCTGATACTTAAGGTACTTTCCCATTTTATTTATCCCTCCTCCCTACATTTCTATAAAACCCAAACTTCCTACTAGTCTGTTGGAAAAGTAAGGGTGATGGTTAATAGAACCATGCAAACAGACAAACAAAAAGAAGGAAGGCCAACAATTGACATGGAAAATCCTACAAACTCTCAGCCTCATGCGGAGGCTATGTAACTTTCAGCATAGTAGTTTCATTTTGCAAACTGTAAGTGTTTGTGATACCTCAAAACAGTTTTCAAATACACTTCTATATTTATTTTACTTTTGACATAAGGGCGTCTCTAATCTAGTCCAGTTACTACAAGAATTACCTGAATTTATATGCAAATGGGTTATTTGCAGCTGCTGGAGATGGGAGCCCCCCACAATAAGAAGTGAAAGACTTGATTTTTCCTTTTCGAATATGTGCTTGGTTAATCATCTTCACAGCCATCATATGATCTGAAGCATGCAAATGCATATTCAATCAAAATAGCAATCAATTACAGAACTTTATCCATCCAACCACCAACAGTTGGTTTCAGCATGCAATAAGTCAACGTGGGAAAGAGTATCTACAAGAATCTGTCTAGAAGATGAACGCTACCCGAAGGAACTTCATGCTTGTACTCTCTGTTTCAATACCCAGAACATATCATGTCTCCACCAACCAGAAAACAACCAGAGATACCCCCCCGACGGTTGAGAATTTAATATTTTGTGTTTGGCTTTCCAATCTCTACCCTTCTGCTTTCACGTGTCTACTAGTTGTCATAACTATTGGTAGTAAATGGATAATAAACTAACTGATACAGAAATGAAACACTTATTCTAGGACATTCACATTAAGACAGTGGGATGCTTCTTTTTGGGACAAAGGCAGTATAATTTTACAGCAATATCTCAACCGTTATGCTTAAAACAAGGATAAACTTACCAATTCCAGGGTCCAAGCCCATCTCACCCAGAATTGTAATTCCGGCAGCCTTCGCCTTTTCATCTAGCATTGACATGGTATCGTCAACATAGCTTGCAGTAACAAGATGTTTTTTAAGCTGGAATTAACAGACATGATAAGGTCCTTAGCAATCGTGAAGAAAGAGTGGCATGTAACTGTTTGCTCTTGTTACTTGGCATAGGAACAGAGTATTGGAATATGTAAAATACCTCGACACATGCACGGGCTATAATTACGTGAAAGCTGGGGGGTAGTAAACTTATAGCAACATCAACCTGATCAAGGTCAAGAGAAAAATGTTGAGTATGATAAATCATGATTTAATCTTAAATGCCATCCTTTAGACTTAGAGCACTAACCATGAGCAAACTCTAGGCATCTACTATAAGTAACAAGACACACATTTGCGTCTACATCAATGAAAACCAACTATAGTTGGACAAGTAGGGGCACAACATTTGTCTTATAAGTTAAAAATTGGATGACAATATGCATCTTAATGTGATACAGAGCTTAGCATATGATTATGTAGTGTCATATACTACTTTAGTCAGCTTCCAATTAAGATTTGGAAAAGACCATACCTGTGAAATATATTTGCAAAGACTTCCATGATCTGCCACATCTAACTGAACTGCTGTAGCATTTGGAATACCTTCTACAATCTACACCCAAAATCTATTAATATAAATATCGAATCTTCAAATGCACAACAGTTTTCATTTGTCCATGAAGAAAGTACTGTTACGTTAAGAACTTCCTACCATCTGGAGAAACTAGTTCTCTTAAACAGAATTATTTGAAGTAAAAGTAGACAAAATCAAGAGAATTTGCTGAAATCATACCTCTTCTGCATCCTTTAGGTAAAGAGATGCAACAATAACTTTGACATCATTTCGATCTTCACAACTGTGGGATTCAATACTTCTGGATGATACTAAAAGCTTAGCAGCTGGTTGACATACCCGGCCAGCACCAAGTATCAATACTGTCTTGCTTTTTGAGTCACATTCATTCTTTGTGCCATTTTCCTGAACCGTACCGAGCTTGAGGGAAATCATATTTGTCTCTTTATTTAAGCGCCCATTATTTTCATTTGGATTAGCTAGAGAAGTAAGAGAATCAATAATCTGATCCAGAATAGTCCTGTCATCCGCACTGACCTGTCAATATAACAGTATTATCAACGATGTGAAATTACAACCAAGGCGTCAAAGTTAAATATCAAAACATGATCCAGATTTTTCAGGAATTATTCAGCCCAAGCTAATTGAAGCAGTGCATAGTTGAACCCTAAAGAATGATTCCCTCAACCTTCATGACTTAGGAACAAGAGATCGCAATATTTTGCACAGCATAGCAAATACTTATTCTGCCACATGAAGGATGCATTAGTATGTGTTCTAGAATAGTTGGCACATGTAAGATGAGTATCATGTACTGCCACTCATCTGCCTATTGTAGCCATATGTAAATAGAACTCTTGTGATATCCAGCTTACTGGTGGCTGTGTAAGCATACACGTAAGTTTATTGTATTGCATACTAATTTAATGTAAGAATTTTTTTGATAAATTTTGACAAGTATAAATTTCAGATATCACTGCTGACCACATTTTACAGATCTCTTTAAAGATGCGAATTCAGATTATCTCATTTCCTGAACCAAATTAAACTTGAGGTTTACTTACTTCAAGTTCTGAGTATGACGCAACACTAGCACTCTGACCCACTTGACATTTAACCAAGTGAAAGGTGCCGCCTGCCGCTTCAATTATATCCAAAGCCTCATTTATCAAAAACTGATCAAACAAATGACCACTCAGAGACACCTGAAATTCATAACTATAGTTAGCATGTTGAGCATTAAATATTTAACTACTACCTTGAAGAAATAAAGTGGTGATACTTGGAATTTCTAGAAAGAAACAATAGCTAGGGATGTGAAAAAATTGAGAGGGTACCGATATACTGTATCTCATCTTATTCGAATTGCCATTTGCAAGAATCTCTTGTGTGTCTCTGCAAATAGAAGGGGTTCTTAGTTATTACTAACTGTAAGGTGGATACTTATATAGATACGTGTAATAACATCTAAGAGCTTTTATTCTGTATCAGACCATATATTCTCATAAAAGCCTTATATCCAAATAGTTGGATAATATATAGTGGGTACAGGTTAGATAAAATTCAAAAGCAGGTATGATGAGATCAGAAACTTACTCTGAATCAGATTTGCGCATACGTGTAATGTAATCATACAAGGAGGTAAGCATTCCTCTGTGGGCTATGCAAGCTTTATTTAAGTGTGTAGGTAGCTTCGTGAGGTCTGTTGTTGAAGCCAAAGTTCCAATAAATTGGGATAATATATCTCCAAAATGTTGGGAGGCCTGCATGGCATAGTTTAGATGAGTTCACAACGAATACTCATATTAAAAAAAAAAAAAAAGCAAATACATGAATGAGATTACAACACCTCTTTTGCAAACTCTGTGGGAAGAATATCAACAGCCGAACATATCACACCATTGCCATCCATGTCAGGATGATATGAATCATTTATTGGATCATACCTGTAACCCATGAATGAACAATTATCGAATGCCATAACTAACTCACAAAAACCAAGATACATAATTAGCCACTAAAAGCAGGAAACAAATCGTACATTAAATCTGCCTAAATGATACCTGAAGAAAGGTGAGTCAATGGATGTGGTTTGGTTTACAAACTCTATTGAACCCCCTATATCACAAGTTATATCCGAAATACCAACAAGAGGGCATCCTTTCCTTGTTAGATCTTGGAACTGGCTAGTAGTAAGCAATCGGGGAAACCTCCCTTCCCAATACATACAATTAACTGCAATGACAGCAAATTTGAAATGATTTATCGCAGGAAAAATTCTGAAAAATATGTATCGCTTAAAGTGTTATGCAGTTTGAATACTCAATATGGTTAAACTCATAACAAATAGTACCAAGAAGTACAAATGCATGACCAAGCTAGAATGTACTAGAGATCAGTTAACTATTTATTTTTGTTTTCCATTTTAGTTTGATTGAGTGTCTATTTCATAATTCCTATACTTACCAATAACAGAGGCATATGGAGCAATCTTTTCATGAAAAATGGGGTTGTAGTGCTCGGGATGTGCATAGTAGTCAGCCTGGAAAGAGAAAGATTCAGGGATACCAAACATCTGAACATAACCAAAAGACAGAAAAATCACCCTTACCTTATCAAACACTTGTTTATGGTCTTTGTGCTCAACCATATCTTTACCGGTCACAACACAGCCATATACTTGGAAAACTCTCTTTGATGCCTTTGCTTGTTGAGAGGTAGCTTTGGCCTAAGTGAAAAAAGAAAGATATGTAATAAGATAATGTAGGAGATGTGCACATTTTTCATAAGATTATTTGTGAAGAATGCAAGCTTCCTTCATTATCAGCCCGTCCCTTACTCTTTGGTTTCCTTTAGCCTTTCACCTATCCTTAATGTCATTTGTCATTTTATCTTATTCATTCATGACTTCTTAGTATTTATTCCCGCCTTGGCGGGTAATTGTGTTGATTCCATTTCGGGATCTCGCCCTCTTTTCAATAATATTTCCCTTTCTTTCTGATAAAAAAAAAACAAGAATGAACTTGTAATAATTGAATTTAACTGAGAGGTATGCACCAAGGTAGTAGAATGTCATTCGCCTGACAGTCGTAGACTAGTTAAAGACGACGATATAGCCCTTAGGCTACTCCACCATTACATTGTACTTTATGGCATGTAATACGTGAACTTGTTCTTTAGCCACCAGACCCTCCTTGTAATCAGGTTTCTCAAGAAAGTGAACATCAATTTAATTAATCAAAAATAATATTGTGAACCAGAAAGACATCGGGACATTTGGAGATGTGGAAAAAGAAAGGAAAAAAGTGATGCTTAGACTCAACGTTACCTTCTCAAATAATTCTGGAAGTTTACTTGATTCGACAAATGTGTGAGGGAGAAGCTTAAATATCTCTTGTGCTCCTTGAGAAACTGCAATGGAAATGAGAAACTAAGGATTATACTGATAAAATCAGTTTGTGTATGAAATATTTGGAGATCTGCAATATATAAAGCTAGAAACCAGGAATTGCTGATCTCGATACTCTAAACAAGTATCCACAGTACAGAATATAACCCTACAATATTCAAATTATTAGGTTTGCAAATGAAAAAAAAAGTGGATAGTTAAATGACAGCCTCAAATACCATTTCCGGAGCCAGTAAATACAAAAACAAGAGGACAGATTCCTGATGGTAGCCCAAAAGTTGCTATCTCTTCACCCACAGATATTACTGCCGCCTTTGCAGCAGCCAAAGATGGATACATGTACGACGCACCAAGTGACAGGAAGGGTGTTGAATATCCAAGACTAAGGTAACCTGACAGTGACATTAAGAAAAGAAGGAATCAACTTCAATCATGTTTTACAAGGCGCTTTAGCAGCAGTGCCCCATATATCACAAGCAAGAATGAAACTATACAGCAACTCCAGAGACACACACTGTTATGAGCTTAACAATTGTCACATCAGAATCCAAGATACAGTTCTGAAGGATCTTTTTATTTAGTTACAGGTGAACTTGTAAGAAAAAGAAAAGGCAATTAAACTCAAATAATAAAACAACTAAACAAACTTGTATTAAAGGCAATGGAACATACGCTGTCCTAAGCCTCGCAAGAAGTCAATTAGCCCAGCTCTACCAGCAAATTTCCCAAAAGCAAGAAGCCGTTTCCCATGGTCCCCAACAATTAGCTCGTAATCATACAAAGTCACCCTTTGTTCTAAAATCTACATACCATATACAACACTGATGAGAAGAAGCAAAATTAAGACTAGTTGGCAAAGATGCAAGTAAGACGATACCTTATCTAGCAAAGGCATGTTTTCTTTCTGGGCTTTGTGGGTATGGGAGAAAAAGGCATAAGCTCTATCTGGAAGGATCATCTCCATCTACAACAAGAAACCCAATCAATCAAGTTAATCATGTGCTAATAAAGTGTAGCAAACCACATAAGATGTCACAACACTACCTTTGGTTGTTTAACGCCCACGATGAGACCGCATTCAGACAAATCATCAGAAATTTCACAGCCAACATCCTCGTACAGCACATCATGATGAATGCGCTTGGTGGATGGCTGCACAATTATGCGAGACACTCCGGTTTGATCCTTGCCACTGTGTAGAAGTCTAGCACAGTGTGATGGGGTCAGAGGCACCCTTCTCTCCCATTTATCTACAGACTCAGAGAGTATCCCAACTACTCCATTCCCAAGCATGGTTTCTCACTGAAATCAACAAAATTACCGAATTTCTCTCAAAAGCCACCCAAATCAACCATCCTCAGCAATCATATAGAACTAAAAGTCTTAAATATCATGCCTAAAACAAAATTGAAATATCTATTTTCATGAGGAAGCATAGATTAATGGCTTCTGGTGAGCAGATCATGCACTTAATATAGAAAAGATCAGAGCTTGTTAGAGCTTGTTACAGAGATACCAGAATCTGAGAAAAGGTAGAGGGTGGTTGATCAAAATGATTCGACGGCTCCACTGATAATGGAAGTAAAGACCAGGAAAAGGTGAATTAGCAGATATTCTACTACTGTAGCGCATGTAAAGAAGACGAAGAAGAAGGATTGTGATCCAAGAATGTTCTTAGTGGAGGTGAAAAGGGGCTAGACTTTGGGGCTACTTAATGTAGGCAGCCGAGAAGCGATGAAGAAGCATGATCTGCATTATGGACTAAAATGGTAGCCTCGTGACGAGGCTCGCTAAAGATTTTCCGATTTGGGTCCTAATCCCCTGCCGATGTGTGGGCCACTTGTCCCTCCTAAAATAATATATTTTCCTTCTTTGGTTCTTATCCTTTTATGAGTTCCCATAGTGAAATTTTAGTCCCATCAAATTAATTTTTAGTTTGGGATTTTTCTTTGAGCAAAAAATAATTTATTAATTTCATGAGTCGAAACTAAAATCATATGGTTTTTTGAAACGGGGTTCGAAGATTGTATTACCAAAAGAAAGTTACAGATGGGAGTTACCCCGGGCTCCAGAATATTGTTCGGTGTATCGAAACACAGCCAACGCTCATGGACCCATTTCTATCTACTTTACTTCGTAGATCAACTCTAGAGGAAGTCCTCGAAATACCGTTCCAAACGAAAAGCAAAAACCCTAAAACATGAATTAAATCCAAATTCCTAACAGGCCAAACTAATAACGGAATAACAAAGTGGAAATAAGAGCAGCAGGATACTGGGTGTCGACGATTCCCGAGAAGGCCCAACCCTGGCCAACTCGGGTCTTGTAGGGGACTCCTTCGACCAACTCGCCCCCC
>JAYMSV010002617.1:0-10875 GCA_036897745.1 Erodium moschatum
ATTTATCGGGGCATATAATTCGAATACATGGGCATTCATTTTAAACTATCTCACTTTAAAGAGTAGTTCTATGAATCAAGATTTGTTTAAACTTTTTTCTCAAAATGTTTATGAGGTATTGAAGTAAATTAAAATGTACCTCAATCTTTGAGTCATGACTTGACTGGGCTATGATAGACGTAAACATACATGACCCAGCAGAGTTGTATTGTAAGAGGACCAACTCAACTAAAAGCTCAAGCTGATAGTTGAAAGCCCCATTATATATATATTCTATGTGAGGATAAGTCAGGCTCTCACTATTCATCTGCTCATTCAATGAGTGGGAACGAGATCTAACCTTGTCTTTTTTAATCCCTCACTCCCATAATTAGCTTTTCATGGGCTCATTCTGGACCGCTTCTCACCAATGTTTCCGTTGAAAGTATTTAAGCGTTTCATTATGCGAATACAATGTCACCACCTTGTTGTAAATCTGGTCATTTGGGGAACCACTTATGTGGAAATCCTTTAACTATTTCCAATACCTTTGGAATTTCTTCACCATGTCGTTGATGTTTGACCATTAATCCTTCATGATTTTGCAGCTCTTCTCTTTAACTAGGGTGGCGGCTCATCCTCATTATATTTGGCATGATCGGATTTCCAGAAACTTTCTAGAGTCTGGTTGTTTCCTTTGTACGGGTCGAGTGATTGATGAAACCAACAAGCTGTCAATCACTCATTTTCATCTACAGACTACCTTTTCAAAAGTGATACCTTGAACTCCCTCTAATCTTGTCGGTGGTACTTGTGTAGCACTAGTAAAGTTCGAACGTGAGGAGCACAAAGACATACACTCCAAGGTCTCCTTTCATCGCTCCTCCTCTGATGAGGTACGAAGTTTGTCTCGGGCTTAGACGATATTATGATTTATGATTCAGGGATTATTTCACCTGAAAAGACCTTAAAATTTGCACCGACCAATAATACGAGATACGGTTGAGTAAGTTTCGAAAACTACCAACACGTATCCAAGGAATAGTTAAAAGGAGAATTTCAAAGAGTGTTAAATAAGATATTTAAATTAAGAAAATTGATGTGTTCATCTTTTATACATATTTACTTCTTTTTTTATAATAGGATCATCTTTTGTAAATTTATACTTTTTTATAACAAAATTATTTATTTTTTTATAAAGGGATATTTACGTTACTAAATTTTGAATTAAAGTAAATTGAAACAAAAACAAAATTCATCGATATGAATTTAAGATACAAAATAATAAAATGATTTTTTTGAAAGGAAAAATAATAAATTGATGATAACCTAAATGAAATTAAGTTTCCTTTAATTGCAATCTATAATTCTATATTATGCCTCAGTTGTGAGCTGAAGACGTCGGGATACCTAGATTTGATGATTCCCTTATGCAATTCATATCGGACAAGCTTGAGAAGTCTTATACTACGGAATGGGGGACAGTTGCACCAGGACCACTGCGACCCCCTGGGTTTGCACCATTGACCTCGAACACTTTACCTAAGGCCCCGTCACCTCAAGGAAGGGGACCAATCGTAACCTGAAAACACTCTACCTAACCCCCAAGTAGGAGAGAAGGGATGCTAAGTGATCAGGGTGTGGTCCCTGGAGGAAAGCCTTGGCTCAGGGACCAGGTCTTCATGGCTTGCCCCATCTATGAGGCTGGGACAAAAGAGAGAATATGTAGGGGAGCCTCATGACGATCAGGCGAGGGCTGAAAAACAGCTCCGGCATAAGGAATGTTAGAAGCTCATGGCTTCAGGGATCTACCTAGGAAGGAGTCTCTGGCTAAAGCTTATCCTCCCAATAATACTGCTGAGTTCGGGTTCGGTCACGCTCCTCACGACAAAAAGAATCCTCTCCATGGGACTAAGCAGCGTTTAGGCACCACATTGAGCGGTTCTCTTCAGTTTATTAGTTTAAATTTCATTAATCTATCATGCTTTTTCAAAACCGTCTCCTACGGTAAATGTTTTTCATAATTTTTTTTCATATTAGGGGTCTTCTGGGACCCTGATAGTTATAATGACTCTTCTTTATTATCATCATCAATAAAAGTTCGTAATTTTCGCTCGAAAACAATTTTATGCCCTACTGCCTTGTAGTTTGGTGTAACGTGTGTAATTTAATCTAATGTGTTAAACCGTGAGTCTAATTTTTAGTGATAAAATTGTCTTCCCAAAAGCAAAATTTTAAAAAATAATAAGTAAAAGATGATGTTGATATGAAACCTTGTCATACTAAACATAGAATTATAGGAGTACAATTTAATCATCAAAAAAGTTAAACACGAAAAATCAAAAGAATTCGTTGACAAATATTGCAACAAATAAATAATGATTTCAAAAAAAGAACAAACTTAAAGTCCACATATTCATGGTATGTTAGTGTGACTTGAGGACTAAGGTGCAAATCCAAATTATCATGAACTAGAAGGACCAGAATGAAACCTACAACATAAAATCTCAACTGTCGTCTTCTCTCTCTAGAAACGCTGAAAAGTAGAGAGAGAAGCTGGCACAGTGCCACCGAGTGGCTCCCCCCACCAAAAGCGGTCTTCCCTAATCCGATACAACAATCGCTTCACCGATTCCGATTGCAACTCTTTCTCTACAGAAGAATAAGGTTCGTCGATTCTTCAAACCCTTCATCACTGTCATTATAATGGAAATGCAGAAAACAAAAATGGAAGATTCAGTTTTCAATTTGACCCAAAACAATCATGCTGAACCTGTATCTAAGAACAGTAACAGATTCGCGGGCTCTGATTTACATTTACAATCGTGCATCATATACAAATATTCTCTCATTTCATTTCAGGGGAAAAAGATTTTCATAACCTACAATGTGTAATTTATGCGTGAATTCGATTTTCATTTCCTTGAACAATAGTTTGGTTCTTAAATTCCATGTAATTTGACTATGTTAAGTGCTAGTTCTTGTTGATGTTACCTCATTTTCAGTACATTCTGTTTGAGTTTTTTGATACTTGTTGCAAATGTAAGTTGTAAGCTGTGGATTTTTTTTCAGATGAAAAGTAATTTAAGGTATTTTAGTGCCCAAAGAGTCTCCTCTTTTTCCATTCCCTGTGGTCTTAAATTTGTGGTGAATTCGGCTTCCGGAGATAGTAGTGCCTCTGTTGGGTTGGATGTGCCGTTTCCTGATGATTATGACGAGTTGATTGAACAAGTAAGTTTCTATATGCTTTTGTTCTTTGTGATGTGTGGAATGTGGAATGTACATGGTTTCCGTCTTGAACGAATTTAGAAGGATTTGAAGCTTTAGTGTAAATGAAGTACTACTAAGAAGGCTCGATATCTAAAACTAAGCTGGGTAAGTATATGTATTAAATATTAATGCAGCGTTCCTGGAGTTTTATGTTATGTTCCTTACATTATACTTACTCCAATTCTAAGTTGGTGTTCGTTTGATTTATGGAAAACGTTGAGTATTAGTAGAGTCAGTGCTCCACTTTCCTAGCACGTGCTCCCATTTGTTAAAACACTCATGTGGTAAGAACTTCTTTATATATGGATATGATTGGGGTAATTCATACATAATCCACTTCCTCAAAAGGAAAGTCAGACACTTATTTTGGGACGTCCAATTTAGGAAATCATGATACTTATTATGGAAAGAAAAGGGTAATATTTCAAATGTCAATGTTATCAGCAAAGCAAGATGAAGATGTGTACCTAAATGACTATTCCCAAATCCCACAATGCGAGGAACCATGTGCCGCCTTTTAGTGTTATAGTGCAAAACCAAAGTTCTGTGGTGAAGGATCTACTTGTTATTGTTTGGTTACATTGGTAAATGCACATGTCATAATAACTTGGGTGAGCCAATGACTATGAGTTATAGCAACAGCGAATAAAGTAATGCAAGCTTGATGATAACACCATTGACCACATTTGTCTTGCATGTTTATTATTTAATGATTGAAGCAATTTCTTTTTGGCATTGAAACAATTTCTTTTTGGCATTTGAATAATTATAGGCAAAAAAAGCTACTGAGTTGGCTTTGAAGGATAACAAGCAGTTAATGGTGAGTCATTCATAAATGTTTCAAGTAATTGAAGAACTAGTTCCTTGTTGATGATTGGAATTACCATTGGGCTCATGACCAACAAGTATCTATCTCAGGAGATTGAATTTCCAACAGCTGGACTTGAATCTGTGCCAGGTTCTCTCTACTTGCTTTATCATCTGTCTTTTTCTCTATTCTTGTCTGCCATTTTTTTTGCATATTCTATAGTTTTCTCTTTTCTCCTGGAAAGTGTGTAGATGAGTCAAAACAAAGATTGGTATTTAAATTGGGCATCCACCTCTTCATCCTTTAGGCTCTCTCACACATCAGAATATGTAACAGGTGATGGTGAAGGGGGAATAGAAATGACTGGAAGCATGCAGTTGATTCGTGAATTTTGTGACCAACTCATTATTCCAGAGAAAGCTAGACAGACAAGAATTGTATGTTATAGTGGGATTATGATTCTGCAATTATATTTCATAATTTTCAGGAAGACCATTCTGCATTAAGATTTTTTTTCTTCTCTTTTCTCTGCAATTGCTGGTTTTGGTTATGATTTTTTTTGGCAGCTGTATTTTCTTTGCTAAATATATTATACACCTTATCTTAACTCTATATATGAGCATGTTGGTTTTAATATTTTTATGGGTGAACCATGTTGTGTGTTACTCCTCTATTTGAAGATTTACTTCCCTCGTTTGTCCTATGCAGATGAATGATTCACTAGATGTTGTAGCCTCTTCTTATATTATACTGTAGAGTGTAATTCATATATTCAACCTTTGCATAAAACTTGCAGTTTTTTCCAGAGGCTAAAGAAGTTGAATTCGCAAGAAACTCAGCCTTTGGAGGAGCTTCATTTAAGCTGGACTATCTGACAAAGCCATCATTTTTTGAAGATTTTGGTTTCTTTGAAAGAGTAAAAATGGCAGACCGTGTACAGCCAGAAGACGAACTCTTCCTAGTTGCCTATCCATATTTTAATGTCAACGGTAATTCCAAACATCTCATATTCATATACTTATTCATCATATTAAGTTACATATTGCCAGTTCCTTTCCAATTCAGAAATGCTTGTGGTGGAAGAACTTTACAAGGAAGCTGTTGAGAACACTGCAAGGCAATTAATTATATTCAACGGAGAACTTGACCGGATAAGATCTGGGTGTATCCTCTTCCAATTTTACAAGTTTCGTATGCATTTGCTTGTAATTCAGTTGGCTGATCACTTGCATAAGCTACTTAGTTGCTCTAACCTATTTGATAAATGTTATCTGAATGCATCATTATTACAGCACTAGTTATGAAAAACTGAGGATCTTCTACTTTAAGCCTAGTGAAAAATAAATGATGTTCGTACTGGCTCTCTCAGTGGATGGCACTATTCTAATAACTTCATTGGCACTATATTTTTCCAATCCTGTGCATTGTGATTTTGACAAATTAGCCATGTGCATGTGTTCTTTAGATGATGATTAAGTTTTATAAATCTTATATGAATTGGCTCCATAATAGATGATGTTCTTTAAGTGTGCATTGTGATTGCAAAATTCTGTACTTGATATTCCCCAGCATGACAGGAATGGAGAAATTCTTTAATACTGATGTGGGTTTGTCACAAGGTTCGTATAGAGTGCTAACTTATAATAAGATGTACAAAACTTAATACATCCTGGAATTGGGAAGCCTTAGCTTGTATTCTTGTGTGCATTCATATCATTGTTGTGCCTGAGCGAAACAAGATTATCCCTCGTTCTTCTATCCAAAGCTGGCAGCACTCACCAAGACTCTCCTGCCCAAGATGGAGACTGTGTATTACATTCACAATTTCAAAGGACGCAATGGAGGAGTCCTTTTCAGGTTTCAATTAAACCGCCCGTTTGTGCTCTTATTATTTATGAACTTCATTGTGCCTTTATTACGTCAACTCTGCAATTATTATTATTTTCCTTTTCTCTGTAGGTGCTACCCAGGTCCTTGGAAAGTTCTAAGAAAATCAAGGAATAAGTACATTTGTTTGCATCAGCAGGAGCTTATGCCGTCCCTCAAGGAAGTTGCCTTGGATATTCTTCCATCTGCTTGAAGTTTCAGTACATAATCAGCAAGAAATTTTAGTCTGTTGTATCATAAGAGAACCCGTGTATGACATGTCCATATTAGACATAATGGCGAGAGTATGAAATCCATACATATGTGTATGTATGTATTGTAGATGAGGGTTTCAAAGTGATCGAAACTCGTTAATGCCACATATGTAGTCGTCATTACCATCTGTATTGTATTGAAACTTGTTGGATGATTGAGTTGAGCTGTTTTGTCTTGCCTAGAGAACTTTTTAATGTGATTTAGTTAGTATGCAGTTAAAATGATAATCTACCTGTGAGGTAGGGAAAAAAACAATGGCTTGTGAGGCGAGGACAGAAGAAACAAATGAGCAGAAGCCTCCATAAACTGGTAGTGGTAAGTACAAATATACAGTGAAAAATCTCTGCTGAATAGAATATATATTGTTATTTGCTTGCCTTGAAGAGTAAAGCTAATAGCTAAACTAGTATAGTCTTTATATTGAGAAGACTAGTTGTGTTTATTTGACTCACCAACCTTATAGAAGACTTATCTGCATTGACTTGAAGTTTTCCCATAGATCATTCAACTGTGTATACTTCCAAGCACAGATCTGGTGCAGCTACTGATTTTGCTGCCCAAGCATTTTCTTTTTTCAATTTACTATTGAAAATGACAGATGCTTTTCTTCAGATTCTGCTGGAGAACTTGAACTCTCTTGTCCAGAAGGAACTTGGATTGCTTTGGGGTGTGGATGAGCAGCTCCAGAAGCTCTCCAGCACGCTAACTACAATCCAGGCAGTGCTTCAAGATGCCGAGGAGAAGCAACTCAGAGACAAGGCAATACAAAACTGGTTGAAGAAGCTCAAGGATGTAGCTTATGCTGCAGATGACATCTTGGATGAGTGTGCAGTTGAAGCCTCCAGAGTGAAGTTCCAGCATCAAAGATCAAGATTAATCATCAGCAAGGTAAATAAAACTTGCTTTCATCCTGGGCATGTTGCTTTTCGTCACAAGATTGGCAGAAGATTGAAAGATATTACAAAGAGGATAGATGAAATTGCTGCGGAGAGGGTGAAGTTTCATTTGCATGAATCAGTTGTAGACTGGCCAATTAGATTCTCAGAAGCACGCCAGACCATGTCTGTTATTACCCAGCCTCAGATCTATGGAAGAGAAGAAGATAAAGAAAAGGCAGTTGAGTGTTTGGTGAAACATGTATCCAATTGTAACGATGTTTCAGTTTACCCTCTTGTTGGGATGGGGGGGAGTGGGGAAGACAACACTTGCTCAGTTAGTTTTCAATGATGAGAGGGTATGTGGGCATTTTGAGCTCAGGATTTGGGTTTGTGTTTCAGAGGATTTTGACGTCAAAAGGGTGATCAAAGCAATTATAGAATCCGCCTCTCAAAAGGCTTCTGAAGACTTGGACTTGGAGCCTCTCCAGAGACACCTTCAAGACATACTCAAGGGGAAAAGGTATTTGCTAGTTTTGGATGATGTTTGGAACGAAGATCCAGAGAAATGGGATAAGCTAAAGTCTGTCATGCAGTGTGGATCAAGAGGTGCTTCAGTTATGGTCACCACTCGTCTTCAGAAGGTCGCATCTATTGTGGGAACGCTTCCTTTGCATTGCTTGTCAGGTTTATCACAAGATGATTGTTTGCTGTTATTCAAGCAACGAGCATTTAGAAACAACACCGAAGAGCGTCCCAACCTTGTGGCAATAGGGAAGGATATTGTGAAGAAGTGTGGAGGAGTGCCTCTTGCTGCCAAGGCTCTTGGAAGTTTGATGCGCTTTAAGTGTGATGAAAAGGAATGGCTTCATGTTAAGGAAAGTGACATCTGGAATTTACCACAAGATGAAAACTCTATCATGCCTGCCTTGAGATTGAGTTACTCTAATTTACCTCTGGAGCTAAGACAATGCTTCTCTTTCTGTGCCATATTTCCCAAGGATTATGAGATAAGTAAAGAAGAACTTATTCTTCTTTGGATGGCTTGTGGCTTCATTTCATCTGATGCAGGATTGGACGTTGAAGACATTGGCAATGGTATATGGAACGAGTTACACTGGAGATCTTTTTTCGAAGATGTCAAGAAAGATTGGTATGGAAACATTATTAGTTTTAAGATGCATGACTTAGTGCATGATCTTGCTCAATCTGTCGTGGGAGATGAATATCGTGTTATAGGGGACAAATGGCCTAATGATTTATCAAGCAGAGGCTCCCATGTTAATATATTGTATGCTGGGTGGATAAAATCTATTCCTAAACACTTCTATGGATATCAATCTGTGAGGACAATCCTACAAACAACGAATGTGTACAGCATTTGCAATAAGAGAGAAGCTATGCTTGCAGTTTCTGGATTGTCAAAACTCCATTCGATGAGAGTGTTTGATGCAAGGGCATTTGGAATAACAAAGTTGACATCTTCAGTGGGCAGTCTAAAGCACCTCAGGTATTTGGACATCTCTTACAATAGGAGCATAAAAGTTCTTCCAGATTCAATTTGTAGTCTATGGAATTTGCAGACTCTGAAACTAGAAGGTTGTGTGAGTCTTCAGAAATTACCGAGGAAGATAAAACGCCTCAGGAATCTCCGGCATCTTCATATTAATGGCTGTAAATCATTGGATCATATGCCTCCTGATATGGGGCAAATGACTTGGTAGTAAGAGGAAAGGGTGTGGATTATCTGAACTTCAAGGCTTAAACCTTGATTTCACCATCAAGCACCTTGAGGGAGTGCACAGTCTTGGGGAAGCCAAGGAAGCTAATTTGATTGAGAAACAGAACCTGCAACACTTGAGCTTGTCCTGGGCAGTCGGTGATGAATCTGAATTGTTGTCAGGAAATGTGAAGCTAGTTCTTGAAGGCCTTGAACCTCATCCAGGTCTGAAATCTTTGTCTGTAGAAGGGTATAAAGGTATTGATTTCCCACCTTGGATGAACTATCCTGCTCTTGAAAACATAGTGTCAATTTCACTCAAGGACTGCAAAAACTGTTATCATCTTCCTCCTTTCTACCTTCTTTGGAAGAACTAACTATAGAGGGAATGGATGCTTTGGAGTACATTCATGATGGTGATCATGGACCTCAAGGTGGCTTTGTGTCTAGAGTTGGGTTTGCTTGTTTGATAGTTCTTCGAATCTGGGAATGTCCGAATTTGAAAGGGCTATTAGTATCAGAAGTAAGGGAGATGTTCCCTCATCTTGACAACATATATATTATCGGTTGTCCAAAGTTGACCCTACCATGCCTCCCATCTCTCACATGTTTGGAGTTACGACATTGCAATGAATTATTGTTAGGTTCAATCTCAAATCTTCATAGTCTCACCTCCTTATCCATTTATGGGAACGACAGTGTGGCTTCCTTTCCAGGCATTTTGCTGCAAAACTCGAGTATACTTCGGTCTTTGGTAATCAGAAGTCTTACAAAGCTACGAGTATGGATCAAAAACCCGATTAGCCTCAATGCACTGGAGTCATTAGATATTTCCAACTGCCCCGAACTGGAGAGCTTTTCAGGATTGCAAGGACTTAACTCCCTTAGGAGCTTGAACATCTCACACTGCAAAAAGTTCAAGTACTTACCAGATGGGTTCCAACAGCTTGCCTCCCTTGAGAGCTTAACCATTGAAGCCTGCCCAGAGCTAGTGGTTTTGCCTTATAGTATAAGGTACCTGAGTTCCCTGCAAAGATTGGTGATGTGTGGCACTTACTATGATGAACTAGGAGAATCAATTGCTGCAAAGTTAGAGGCCTTGCAGCATGTACCAGCACTTCATTCGTTGAGTATCAGTCGCTATCCCCATCTAGAATCATTGCCTAGCTGGCTGGGGAAGCTCACATCTCTTCAGTCCTTGAGTTTTTCTCATTGTCCCAAATTGACTTCCCTCCCGAGGAGTATTCAGAACCTCACAAATCTACAGAAGTTGTCAATTGTGAAAGAGAAAGAGGAGACGGTCGGTCTAAGATAGATCATGTACCGGAAATATACATCCGCTGAGACTTCGAGACAAGGCCAAAAAAGAGGGAGGGACTACAAACTTGCAGCATCAAACTAAGAGGTAAGCACAAGGCTCTTTCTTTGTAGATTTGTTCCTTTTAAGTGTTAAAACAATACTTGTAACTCCTTTTCCTTGTGGAAATTGAAAAGATACAAATAACAGAGGAGAGATCAAGGCTGTGCACATAAATGGCAGTAAAGAAATGGAGTAGAAAAAAGATGGTCCATGACATAAGCACTTATGTCATCATGATACCCTACACCTACACAGTTCTCAGTGCATCTCCAATCATATTGTGCAAGTCCATGGCCAATAACAAAGCTAGGCCAAACCTATACATTCACATCCATCTGATCCATCAATTACACAAATTGTGCCGACTTAAATCACCTTCTTTGTTCATTCTTTATATGTACTCACAAACGACAGACCAGAAGCTTCAAGCAGTGCTTCTCATGCTTTCTCTCACCTAACGGTCAAATTTCCTTCTCTTTTCTTGCGGATTAAGCTATCTTCTTCCTCAATCCCTCCCTATAAATTTCAATTAACATAAGCCACTCTGTTCTGGTAACAGACAGGAAAAGATTCAAAAATGTCAGGTGGTGAGATCATGGTGGTTCCGTTTTTTGGGCAAGGTCATCTCCTTCCGAGCATGGAGCTCTGCAAGCAATTAGCCTCCAGAAACTTCAAAGCCGCCCTCGTGATTACCTCCGATCTCTCCTCCTCCGTCCCGGCT
>JAYMSV010002618.1:0-10875 GCA_036897745.1 Erodium moschatum
ATCCAACCATGTCCGGAAGAAGTATGTTGGCTGCATAAATGCGAATTTGCCTCAATGGGTGCTAGTATCTTCATTGCTCGGACAGGTTACAGTTCCATGCAAGACCACATTGCCGAAGAACCATCTCACCATCTTACAGTTGAAAATTTTGAGGTGTCTATGGTAGAGGGGAAAGCCAAGGCAATCAAGCCACACGTAATGTCTTTTGAGCTTAAGGTTTCTGATGCCGCATATACCATGAAGTCACTATATTTTGTAAGATGGGTAAGTGATAGTTTGATGGGGAGCCCATCAAGTCTTTCCAATTATTAATGTTCACCAAATCAATATTAATTTAGATTTAATTATTACATGAGTGCCAGGGTATTCTTTACCAATAATTTAAATCAAAGTGCAGGTACGAGGAGGAAGAATGCAGCAGGCACGGCCTGACACTACCGACCCACGACAATAGGACGCTGTCCCGATATGACCTGCAACAACATTGACTCTACCGGTGGTCTGGCCTAGCATTTGCTTGGCTCATGAAGGCTGCATATGCTTCTAATCCTTAACTTTTTCATCATGTTTGGTCACTTCTGACCTAGGTTTTCAATCATTTCCTAAGACTATATACATCATGATTTTTACCATAATCATTATATAAAATACAAATATTTGATTACTTACCAAATCAAATGTTGGTCGTGTATATTTGCACTCTAATAAGATCTTGGTTAAACTGTTACGTGTGTCTACAATCTACATATAGAGATAATGTGGATAAAAAAAATGTCATTTTTGAAGACCAAGCCTTAGGCCCATCAAAGCCATGAAGACCAGGCCTGAATACGAAGGCTCATTTTGGCCTTGGATACTAGGCCCTGAATATATAGTTAGGCTAGGTTATGTAATCAGAGATGGATAGGAATTTACCACAGTACCCCCATACCGTCCTCAACATGTAAGATTATATTTGGTATTTCACACTCTTGCAATCCTTCTAGTAGCATTCACGGTCCTTCAGTGTTACTGAGGCTGAAAGGGAAATGCTAATAAAATAAAATATTAATAAAACAATTTTTTTTCTTTTCTTTCAATTAGATTGAAATAAATTCATTTATAATTCATGATTTTATATTAGGTTGATAGGTGAGGCTGATAGAAACAAAAATAAAAAGATAATTGAAATGCAAGCATATTAAAAGAAAATGACATCTCATTGAAGAAAATTAAAATACTAATATATTGAATAAAAATAACATCCGATAATTCGAAATAAAGAAATACAATTGTGAAGATACTCAATAGAGGCCTGAGGCCCAACTAAACCACAAAGACCAGGCCTGTAATGAATATCAGGACTCATATTGGGCCTGGATACCGGGCCTTGAAACATTTTAAAGCTAGGTTATGCGGTAGAAGGTGGATAAGAATTTACCTCAATACCCCCATAACTACCTTGGCATGTAAGAATAAATTCGGTACTTCATCCCTCCAACCCTATTCTTCTTCGCTCGAGCTAGTCTCAGTCGTCTCTGTCTCTGCTCAGCTTCACAGACACCAGAAGAAACCAGTAGAAGAAGATGAGGCTATTGACGCACAACATGCTGTCCTCGAACATAAAGGGCGTCGTCAACGGCTTCCCTCTCCGGATCGAGGCGGAGCAAGTGGTGGAGAAGCAGGTCGAGCTCAACACCGATTTCCTGAAGAACATCTTCTCCAAGATCGCCTGGAAGCCCCTCGCCGACGCCGCGCGCACCATGGGGTACGCCGAGATCCCCGAGGACGCGGACCAGAAGATGCTCGAGTCGGAGGAGTTCCTGGCGAAGTTCCACCACGCGCTCCTCGAGCTCCACCTCGAGGAAGGAGCGCTCGTCTGCCCCGAGACCGGCAGGAAGTTTCCGGTCAACAAGGGGATCCCCAACATGCTGCTCCATGAAGACGAGGTTTGAGATTTGTGCTAGGCCTGTTTAGATTGATTCGGATCATATGTAATGTGTTCTCGATTGTGAAATTGAAGATAACAGTTTGTATGTAGTGTGATCAATTTGATTTCAGAATTCAATTTTTTTTTCTTTCTCGAATGGGATATATTGAATTAACAATATTAAATGCAAAGAAAACAATGTTAGAGCTTGGGCAAGATCAAGTTATTGCTCTTAGGAGGTGCGAAGAACGATTCCACCGCCAACTTGAAGCTCACTGCAGGTATGAATCGAGGTTTTCTTCAGTTTTGTAAGAAAAATTGGGCGTTTTTTATGATGATCAGTGTTCTAAAAGTCCCGACCAGTCTCCGCCTAGATGCCCGCTTAGGCCCCATTTTCTTGTTGGTCGATCCGATTAATTCAATTAATCCCCGATTAATCATCGTTTAGTCCCCGATTAATCCACAAAAGGCCTTAACCGCCCGACTAGCGCCTAACGATTTTTAGAACCTTGATGATGATTGATTTGTTTTCAGAGAAATTGGTTAAGGAACAAGCTTCTGTCAAGACAGATGTGCAAATGGCCTATGATCTCTTTCTGATTTTTCTTATAATGTTACAGTTTTGTGGTTGATTAATCAATCAACATATTGTATATGGCTATATGCTAATCATTTTCCATTATGATGTATTTAGAATTTCATAAACTGCAAGCGGTTCATAGGATTATTAGGATTTCTGTTAGTTTTGCTTAAGATTAGAGACTAAGTAGTTTTGATCCACTGATTTTCCAAGTCCAGAACACTAAGGTGAAAATACTTATGGAGCATGTACATGAGTTGGAGGAGAATGCTTATAATGAAAATTCTAAGCTCAAAGTAAAGCAGAAAGAAGATGAGAAGCTTTGGAAGGGTATCGAATCGAACTCTTTGTGATCAAGTCACCGAAACCTGACAACAGTTAGCTTGCCAGGTTCAGCAAGGTAGGTATTTAGATACTATTTGCTGGAGAAATTTCGCAATTCGGAGTAGTGCTTATGGCTCATGTTCATAATCATGTTGGCCTTTCTTAGATAACCGGGACATTGTGGATTTGGAGCATAGGCACAAAGGAACTGGAAGAACTCAAACATGTGAAAGAGGAGAGGGATAAGTTCTACTGAGATGAACAGCAAAGTGCTACCAATCTCAGTCAAGATCAAAAGAAGATAAAATTGCACATTTGATTAGATAAAATATCCTGTGAACGCTAAATACAGTCATGTACCATGTTTCCCAAGCATATCATATTAATAGGGTTAATTACACTCACCTATCCCGTACTATACACGTTTAACGGAGAAATACTCCAAAGTTATTTCGTAACGAATACATACCCGAACTAACAGTTTGTAACAACATCCCCTTCCATCCATTCTTTCATTCATTTTTTGGGTTAGATTTAGGTTTGAAGAGAGATTTAGGGTTGGAGTTGGTTTTATGACTGTAACACTACGGATAGTTTCGGAAGTTCTGAAAAAATGAATAGTAAATGGACGAAAAAATGAATGGAATGGGAGATGTTAGAAACACTAGTTCGGGATATGTATACGTTATTTGTGATAAGTATCCGTTAAACGTGTATAATTCGGGATATTTGAATGTAATTAACCCATATTAATATATCATGTTATGAAATAGATTCATTTTCTACGTATTCTTGATCACAATTATACAATAGTCTTGTACAAACTGAGTATATTTACAAATTCTTTAACATGGTTTGGTCATCAAGTTGAGAAAAAACATCATATTTCCAACATCCTATGCATGCTACAGCAAAAAAATAAAAGCAAGGCATAGTATCTCTTTGAAATCTGTGACTGTGTTCTTTCCCTTCTTCGTCAACAAAATAAATGTTGTATTTTTTTTTCTCTTAACTGCTCACAAAAACAACGAGCCCAAGCCCATATTCAAGCGTCGAGGCCCAACTGAAGGCCCATCGTTTTATCCGGAAGAGGGCATAAATGCCATTTTAAGAATAGTCAACATTAATGATATTTATAAGGTAGCGACAAATCTGTAGATCAACCTCACATGGTTCTCAAGCGTATTATGCTCTTTCTCCGCAACTTCCTATGGGCTCCATCCCTCACAGTATTTTCTTGTACAATATTACCCTCACAAACTTGTTAATTTTTATAATTGAGTATCAAGAAAGCCTTTTAATCCAAATCAATATATTTTAGACTAATAGCATATCATTTTACATGCTATTACATATAATGTTGATTCCACTCTTTTTATTTGAAAAGATTATAAGATATTCTTTAATAGTTTGAGTGATGTATGGAATGTTGCTGATAATAATGAAATGAGATAATTATATAATTTATAACTGATTATACATATTTCACAAATATAATCGGTGAATTATTTTTTGTTATACAAATGACATTCTTAAATTATTTTTAGTCTATAAATATATGATTAATATGTTTTCCGGTGAAAGTAGGATTCCAAATTACAAAATACATATATATGGTATCGCAAATTACGTATAAGGTAAAAGACGAAACTAACATTTTCCAAAATCAATTGAAGTAACTATCATAATACTAGTCTATTATCATTAAACATAATAATTCTATAGACGGAAAAGGTTGAGAGATGTCAGTTATAAAAAAATTTCCCACATAATTTATCAAAGTTCAAAAAATCGTTAGGCGCTAGTTGAAGGGTTAGGACCTTTTGGGGACTAATCGGAGACTAATCGAGGATTAATTAATTCGACGATTAATCGGATCGACCAACAAGAAAATGACAAGTTTTAGAACACTGCTATTTATCAAATGTACATGGTTTATTGTAAAATACTTTTCATTTTATATAGGATTAAATTATTCACAGAATTCGATACCTATTTTATGTAAGATATATCATTCTGAGTATAAATACAATTTACTTTTTGATAACAATATTTATTTAGAGAGGCCCAATAGAAATAATGGGGTGTGTACAAAAGAGGCCCACTAAAAAGGAAGACCAGATCTGAAGAACCAGATGGCGAGATCGCAATGGTAGGTGTATAATTGTCCAGTTATAGCACAGTGCAGGGAACAGATTCAAAGCGTTGGATCCACTCGCGCTCTCTCTTCCCTCCCAGGATCATCATCACCATCAGGTCAGGTCCGTGAAGCACTCGTCTCTCTCCTTATATCTCCCAACTGCTCCTGCATTTCCTTGGTCGAAACCCAACCCTAACACTCCGATTCCTGGATTTGTTTATTCAGATCCCGAAATCATGCCGTCCGTTTACGGAGCTCGATTGACGACGTTCGAAGACGCCGAGAAGGAGAGCGAGTATGGTTACGTTCGCAAGGTCTTCAGTCCATTCCCTCTCGATTATGTTTTTTTTGTAATTTTCAGTTTCAAGCGGAAATTGAACTCACTGGATTGGTTTTCAGATTGTTTCGTGGCTGCAAATGATTTGATTTCATTTATTACTCGTACTCGTGATCTGTTCAATCAATCAGGCCTTTGGATTCATGATCTGTTAATTATTGAGCGGTTGTAAACCGTGTTGATTCATTGTTGTGGTCTGTGTTCAGTTAATTTTGCGTTTGATATATCTGAGGTTCTCTTCATTTTTCAGTGATTTGGCTTTTGTAAATATTTTTTGATTCAATTTTGTAAGATTAGGCAGGTATGGAGTTGAATTTTGTGGTAATTAGTTGGATTCACTTGTTAGTTTTCCTCGGAAGTGATTGATCACCTTAGTTGTAAAGGAATTGAGGTTGAATTCTGATTCCGTTACCGAGTGATCATCTGACTATTTTCATTGAATATACCAATATGTGTTTTCAAAATTACAGATTTGTGTTCTCAGCAAATTTTATTTGGTTGGATTAAATCTTATTTTTACTCCAAAAAAGTTTATTGTATGAGCAGATCAACTGTGCAATGAAGTTGCTGGTTTAAGAGTATTTTTGTTGGTGTTGTCATGTTATTCTAAGTAGTTTCGTCTTACACCATATCCTTACTCACTTGAATGGTTTAATGTATGTGTATCCTTTCCTTTGGTACTTATGAATATGAATATACAGGTTTCAGGGCCTGTGGTCATTGCAGATGGCATGGCTGGAGCTGCTATGTACGAACTGGTCCGTGTTGGATATGACAATTTGATTGGTGAAATCATTCGTCTGGAGGGAGATTCTGCCACAATTCAAGGTTATTTTCCTTTCATTTAATCTTTATCATATCTCGCATTTGAAGGAATATACTATTAAAGTTTCTTGCAATCTCTTCAACTCCTTTTCTCTTTCAAAAGGGAACTTTTGATCTCTCTCTGTATAACTATGTCTTAACTTACTAACGAGGGAAATCATATTAATTTAGATATTTATACTTTTCTTTCTTTCAGTGTATGAAGAAACAGCTGGGTTGATGGTGAATGACCCCGTGTTAAGGACACATAAGGTGATTCTATTTACTTTTCTTTTGACTAGATTGTACAGTAACATAATAGGCTTACAAGTTGTACTTTGATTTTGCAGCCTCTGTCTGTAGAGTTGGGACCTGGAATATTGGGGAATATTTTTGATGGTATTCAGGTTAGCTTGAAACCATAATACATTTATTTACTTCTATTCACGTGTTGGACCAACTTTACCTTGTAATGCTTAACTGCTCTATGTTTCTCTTTTTCTTGGATCTGAAACAGAGGCCTTTGAAGACTATTGCAAAGCGATCTGGGGATGTCTATATTCCTCGCGGTGTATCCGTTCCAGCCCTCGACAAGGACATTCTTTGGGAGTTTCAGCCAAAGAAAATTGGTAATCAATAGAATCAATTTTAGGTATCTATAGTCAATAGTAAATTATTGATTTTGATGTTTGATTCTGCTATCTGCTGCTGTCAGGTGAGGGTGACCTGCTAACAGGTGGAGACTTGTATGCTGTAAGTTCTCTATCATTGAACCTTAGTCTATATAAACTCTTGTAAATAATTTGGCGCCACTTACTATGTCTGTTTATATTCTTTTGCATAGTTTCATCTAAGTTTGTCGGTTGATATTTTGTCATGCAGACTGTACACGAGAACAGTCTAATGGAGCATCGGGTTGCACTTCCTCCTGATGCTATGGGAAAAATCACATATATTGCACCAGCTGGTCAATATTCGTTGCAGGTTCGTATGATTTTACTTTGTTATTCATTTTGGTTGGCTTATCCAATGCAATGCCATAGTTGAACTATATTTTGGCACCATCATGGATTTTGTTGGTTGTAGCTGTTTGATTTTTTATATTTTAACAATTATCTGATACTAGGTTGAGATACCCAAGTCTTCTGCAATCAATTAAATTCTCATATGAATAGTTGAGATTATTTTTAAGCCATGCAAAGACCATTTAAAAGTTATATTTCCACATTGTTTTGAAGACTTTGTTCATCCATTGTTTTCTGTATGTATGTGCAGGATACTGTTCTTGAGCTTGAGTTTCAAGGCGTCAAAAAGCAATTTACCATGCTTCAGGTTTCTATTACTACCCTGGATGGTTATAGTTTCCGTGCTTTAAATGGGTATCTATACATATGTATTATGAATGGAAAAAATCTTAAAATAGTGTGATTTACTCATTTACAGACTTGGCCTGTACGTACACCAAGGCCTGTTGCTTCAAAGCTTGCTGCTGATACCCCTCTGCTTACTGGGCAGGTAATTATCATATGACCTATTCACATTGGTTAAATCGTCTCACTGGTTTTGTTTTGATAAATGCGTCTCACTTCCTGATTATTGTGTTTCATTTCAGCGTGTCCTTGATGCTCTATTCCCCTCAGTTCTTGGCGGGACTTGTGCCATACCTGGTGCTTTTGGTTGTGGGAAAACTGTCATTAGTCAAGCTCTTTCTAAGGTGAAATGGTGATTTCGTTAATGGGGATCACATTGTAAGATCAGTATTGTAAAAATCGGCGCAGGGTTATGTTTAACAGTGCTTTTTTATATCTGCAGTACTCCAACTCTGACACTGTGGTTTATGTTGGTTGTGGGGAACGAGGAAATGAAATGGCAGAAGTATGTACTTCCTTCAGTTTTATTATGAACATTTCCTTTTATCGTCTCTTGAGTTTTATTGGTCTTCAATTGCCAACTTTCCAGGTTCTTATGGACTTCCCCCAATTGACAATGACATTGCCTGATGGTCGAGAGGAATCAGTCATGAAGCGAACCACACTCGTGGCCAACACTTCTAACATGCCCGTGGCTGCTCGTGAAGCTTCAATTTATACAGGTAAACCTGTTTATAATCTCTGTCGAGATGTCTTGGCTTACCGTATCAGTTATCTGCTTTTCATCCCTTCAAAATCATTGTAAACCCGCACAAAATCATATTTGGGTCTTAATTTTGTTTTATATTTTGTGTATGAGATAGAGAGGTCCTTGACAGTTGACACTGCTGCTTTATTCAGATAGTGCAAGTTATTTTGCTGCAAAACAAATTGTGTTTATACTCTTTTGTTATGTTAATGGGTTCTCAGGGATCACTATTGCCGAGTACTTCCGAGATATGGGCTACAATGTCAGTATGATGGCAGATTCGACGTCTCGCTGGGCAGAAGCATTGCGTGAAATTTCTGGACGGCTGGTAATTTCCATTCAAATTATCCTCTATATAATATTGATAAACTGTTTGTTATATATTCATCATGCAATTATTGTGTGTTGCCCTTATCTCCATACAGAGTTACTTTTGATGTACAATTTGGTCATGTAATTACCATGCCATGTTTATTGACTTTTTATTCTCTTAATTCTTATCCAGGCAGAAATGCCTGCAGATAGTGGATATCCAGCTTATCTAGCAGCTCGTTTAGCATCATTTTATGAACGTGCCGGTAAAGTAAAATGTCTTGGTGGACCAGAACGTAATGGTAGTGTCACAATCGTGGGTGCTGTTTCTCCTCCTGGAGGAGATTTTTCAGATCCTGTGACTTCTGCGACCCTTAGCATTGTCCAGGTGAAGATAAAACACTCTATTCTATGTGATTTAATTTTTGCAGTACATGTGTAATTGTGTACTCAAATGCTTATCATTAGCGGACACAAATGTATTTTAGTTTGCATACTTAGGCTCCGTCCACCATTTGATAGATCAATATCTAGTCCAATAGGCTCTCAAACTTTCAAAGTACTAATTACTCATATGATCAAAGCCCTTCTGTTTCCAAAAGAAAAAATAAACCTTGTGTTTATACAGATGGGCCTGTTCAATTTTCTGGACAAACAACATTTAACTTCTCTGTCTTCTTTCATTTTCAATTAATTTTTCAGGTCTTCTGGGGGTTGGACAAGAAACTTGCTCAAAGGAAACATTTCCCATCTGTGAACTGGCTTATTTCCTACTCGAAGTACTCAACGGTTTGTTTTCTACCGTTCCTTCTTCTGATGCATATGAATCCATATATTAGATCTTTTCCTGTTAAGATTTTTATTTTATGATGCGGTCCATTTAATTTGTGAATACTGCTGTTTTCAGGCATTAGAGTCTTTCTATGAGCAATTTGATCCAGACTTCATCAGCATTAGAACAAAGGCCCGTGAGGTGCTGCAGAGAGAAGATGATTTAAATGAAATTGTCCAGGTATGTTTATTCTGTAATGTTTTTTTGGTCTGAGCACATTAAAATGGTAGAGAAGAAGCTATTATGCGTTTCTGTTTCAAAAGATTATTGAAGTTCGTATGAGCACTAAAGCTTATTAGTTTCTAGCTGTATAAAGCATTATGTGAATGAGTCTGTCTCTTTATTATTATCTTTCTGCCACTGAAAACCCATAATCATTTGGATTTTGCAGCTTGTTGGAAAGGATGCTTTGGCTGAGGGTGATAAAATTACCCTTGAGACTGCAAAGCTTCTAAGGGAGGATTATCTAGCTCAGAATGCGTTTACCCCGTATGTTTGAACTCTAAACTCAAGTAAATCGTTTTTGTTTTTTCTTACATGACATGTGTATGTCAAAATTATTTTGTTAATTTTTGCTGCGCTTGACAGATATGACAAATTCTGTCCATTCTACAAGTCTGTTTGGATGATGCGCAACATCATCCATTTCTATAATTTAGCCAACCAGGTAGGCAACATCTTCTCCTTGTGTTCGTGTATATAGGATCAAAAGGAAATGCATTCTAGGGCTTTTCGTTTTTTCTTAGTTCATTTCGCTATGGATCTTCTGTGGTATTATTATTATAAATGTGAGGTTTAAAATGATGCAGGCAGTGGAGAGAGGAGCTGGTATGGATGGCCAGAAGATATCATACACCCTTATCAAGCATCGGTTGGGAGATCTCTTTTACCGTTTAGTGTAAGTGACTAATTTAAGGAATCTGTAATGATAATGTTGCAGAAAGCTGTTTCTAATGCGTGGCAATACACATTGACATTACAACAGGTCTCAGAAGTTTGAAGATCCAGCAGAAGGAGAAGATGCTCTTAAAGCAAAATTCGGCAAGCTGCATGATGACCTTACTGCTGGTTTCCGTGCCCTAGAGGATGAGACTCGGTGATTGGAAAGCGGCATTGCAGTGCTGGTTTGGTATTTTAGTTGGGATTGTGATAGCCTGAAGATGATGTTACTTTTCTTTATTTTTTGACAATAAGAGAATCCAGAACATTCCTTATTTTATGTATTTTATTCAATAAGATAGGGCGCATGATGCATGTTGTCCTTAGATTAATTGATTGATATAAAAGGATGTCGCAAACAATGAAGCCGAATAATATTATGTTTCACCCAACCCTAACAGCTTCTGCGGATGCATGGTCTTTCTAGTTTCGGCTTAGTTAAGAGCAAATACAACGCGGACGGCTGCGAAGAGGAGGGGCAACAATGCCTGGATGGAGCTATTACAGGCCATTGCGGATTTGGTAGACAAAAGGGCTATGCAAATACGAGACAACACTGAGTACATCCGAACCACAACAG